>JAASAO010003412.1:0-123866 GCA_017311375.1 Mytilus coruscus
TTTACTTTTTGTTGTTGTAAATATTAGGCAGCGCCTGCATATGGAGTATTTATCTCCCAGTTGATACATTATTCCAGGGCTTGCATTTCCTATCATGATTTCCTTGATAAAGGTTTGGGATCACCTGAACTTGGGGATCACAATACTGGTATACCATGTATACAATGTACACTGGTATAAAATTTTATTCGAGTATTGTGTTTTTTCTCTTAAAAATACTATGATACTGGAATATGAGTGTATTCTAGCAGTCTAGTCCAAATAATTATGACGTCTTGAAAGGCTATTTTAATTTTTTGCTGTGACGACAACGTAGTCTTTCAAGACGTCATTTATAATTACATGTATTAGGACTGGGTCACAGTATACCAGTATTGTTAGAAGAAATGATCAAATTTTAAAAGTTATGTTAAATTTTGATTAACAGATTAAGTATGATAATTGTGCATCAGCCATCAAGAAGGTTTTAGAGAAGTACATTAATTGTCATGATTGTTGTACTAAGTTATAAGATTTAGTTAGAGATTTGGCTCATGTTGATAAGGAATACCTTGCTATTTATTGTCTGTCAGATTTATAAGAAGACAAAATAATATCTGTACAACATTTTATATTTATTCATGGATACATGTACATACTATGAATATAAACCAATAAAGTGACACTTGCTACAATAAATATCAATCAAATCATTAACATAATTCAAAATGTTTATAAATTAAATATTAAACTGGATTATTGCTCAGCAATGTGTAGTATGATGAAAACTACTTCCAGTTAACACCTTATAATTTGCAGAGGTCTTATTTGGCCTAAATATTATCATGTATTATAGCAATTTGAAGAGTTACCATACATTTGTGTACATATTCTTAAATTTGTCCTGACTCAATAAGGTATAAGGTTTTCATAAAATAAAACACATTTCACATTTAACAAGTTACTATATATATATATATATTGCAATTAACAAACTATGACAAAATGTGTGTATTTTGTAAAATTTCTTGATTTTCCTTGATTTACATCTTTTAAGTATATATATATTAAATTGGAAAAGTATGTGCAGCCAAGAAACAACTTTGTATTTAGTGACAGTATGTCAATATTTATAATAAAACTTCTCTTAAATTATTTTGTTGTTTCTTGGCTGCATGATTTTTCCACACTGAAATAACGATGGAAAACTGTAGAAATTCTACAGTTTTCTATGTTTTCATGAAAACGGTGCATATTATGACATAATTGCGACTACATTACATTTTGTACATCAAAATCTTTTGTGATTCATTTACATTTTTTATTTTATGCATTTCCAAACAATATGTGCAAACTTGAAATAGTTCTAAAAACTTTATTTTCTTGGGCCAAAACCCGGTGTCATATGGTATTTTGAACCCCTAAAAGTGAACCCGGGGTCAAAATACCATGCAGTAAATGACCCCGGGTCATTATACCGCATGGTATTTTGACCCAGGGTCATTTTATACGACCGCAAAAAATTTTGTGGTCGTATATTGGTATGACGTTGGCGTCGTCGTCGTCGTCGTCGTCGTCGTCCGAAGACGCATTGGTTTTCGCACTCTAACTTTAGTTTAAGTGAATGGATCTCTATGAAATTTTACCATAAGGTTCAATATCACAAAAGGAAGGTTGGGATTGATTTTGGAGGTTATGGTACCAACAGTTAAGGAATTAGGGGCCAAAAAGGGGCCAAAAATAAGCATTTTTGTAACTTCCAGACATAACTTGTGTGTTAGTGTATGGATCTCTCTGACATTGTACCACAAGGTTCCATATCACAAAGGAATGCTGGGATTGATTTTGCGGGTAATTGCCTCAAAATTTTAGGAATTAGGGGCCAAAAGGGCAAAAACAAGCATTTTCTTGTTTCATGACAATAACTTGTGTGTAAGTGTATGGATCTTTCTGAAATTGTACTACAAGGTTCCATATCACAAAGGGAAAGCTGGAATTGAGTTTGGGGGTAATTGCCTGAAACGTTTAGGAATTAGGGGCCAAAAAGGGCAAAAACAAGCATTTTCTAGTTTCATGACAATAACTTGTGTGTAAGTGTATGGATCTTTCTGAAATTGTACTACAAGGTTCCATATCACAAAGGAAAGCTGGAATTGAGTTTGGGGTAATTGCCTGAAACGTTTAGGAATTAGGGGCCAAAAGGGTCCAAAAATAAGCATTTTCTAGTTTCCAGACAATAACTTGTGTTCAAGTGTATGGATCTCTGAAATTATGCTGCAAGGTACCATACCTTAAAGGAAGGCTGGGATTGAGTTTGGGGTGATGAATCAAAGGGGTTCAAAAGTTGGGGGGTTCTTTTTTCCTTTTTTTCTTTAAAATTTTCCATTTTAAGTTGGTTATTTCTGATTTATATTTAAAAGCTAATAATAATGATATGGCTGAGATACACACCTAACAGGATGTGTAAATTATTATATAATAAGTATTGTGCAATAGCAAGAATTTTTCAATTGCACAGTATTGCGCAATAGCAAGAAATCTTCAATTGCACAGTATTGCGCAATAGCAAGAAATATCCAATAGCACAATATTGCGCAATAGCAAGAAATTGTCAATTGTACAGTATTGCGCAATAGCAAGAAATATTCAATTGCACAGTATTGCGCAATTGCAAGAAATATTCAATTGCACAGTATTGTGCAAAAGAAGATACTTTGTATAAATTGCTTATTTCTTGACCAATTTCAGTGGGGTTTTATTCTTGAACTCTTGGGGTTCTTTAATATGCTGAATCTAAATGTGTATTAAGTTTTGGATTTTGGGCCCCGTTTTAAATTGGTCCACATTGAGGTCCAAAGGGTCCAAAATTAAACTTTGTTTGATTTCATCAAAATTGAATTATTGGGGTTCTTTGATATGCCGAATCTAACCGTGTATTTAGATTCTTAATTTTGGTCCCATTTTCAACTTGGTCTACATTAAGGTCCAAAGGGTCCAAAATTAAACTTAGTTTGATTTTAACAAAATTGAATTCATAGGGTTCTTTGATATGTAGATTTTTGATTATGGGCCCAGTTTTCAAGTTGGTCCAAATCAGGGTCCAAAATTAAACTTTGTTTGATTTCAACAAAATTGAATATATGGGGTTCTTTGATATGCTGAATCTAACCATGTATTTAGATTTTTGATTTTGGGCCCGTTATCAACTTTGTCCACATTGAGGCCAAAAGGGTCCAAAATTAAACTTTGTTTGATTTCATCAAAATTGAACTCTTGGGGTTCTTTGATATGCTGAATCTAACCATGTATTTAGATTTTGGATATTGGACCATAATAGGTGAATGTCCAATTTAAAATTTTAAGTTCTTAGACCACATTCATTCTGTGTCAGAAACCTATGCTGTGTCAAATATTTAATCACAATCCAAATTCAGTTCTGTATCAAGCTTGAATGTTGTGTCCATACTTGCCCCAACTATTCAGGGTTCGACTTCTGCGGTCGTATCAAGCTGCGCCCTGCGGAGCATTTTATTCACATATGGTATTTTGAACCCCTGCGGTATATTGAACCCCCCTGTTTTAGATAAATAGTATTGCAGATTATCTAGTTTACAATTTGTTGGCTATCATTTTTTTTAATTGGAGGTTTTTAGTAGGGGGTTCAATATCCTGCAGGGGTCAAAATACCATGGCTAAGTGTAATTTTCAAAATATCTTTTCCAGCATGTTAAATACATACAAACAACTTATTGGAGTATTATTATAATTTAAATGAGTTACAATAGATAGAATTTTGAATTTGAAGGTGTAAAAGGGGAGGGGAGGTCAAAATACCATAGCTAGGTGAAATTTTCAAAACATCTTTTCCAGCATGTTAAATACATACAAACTACTTATTGAGTATTACTACTATATAAAGGAGTTAAAATAGCTAGAATTTTTAAATAAAAGGTCTATAGTAGGGGTTCAATATACCGCAGGGGTCAAAATACCATGGCTAAGTAAAATTTTCAAAACATCTTTTCCAGCATGTTAAATACATACAAATAACTTATTGGAGTATTATTACAATTTAAATGAGTTACAATAGATAGAATTTTGAATTTGGAGGTGTAAGGGGAGGGTCAACATACATTGTACCATGGCAGGGGTCAAAATACCATGGCAAAGTAAAATTTTCAAAACATCTTTTCATGCATGTAAAATACATACAAACTACTTATTGAGTATTACAACTATTTAAAGGAGTTAAAATAGCTAGAATTTTTAGATAAAAGGTCTATAGTAGGGGTTCAATATACTGCAGGGGTCAAAATACCATGGCTAAGTAAAATTTTCAAAATATCTTTTCCAGCATGTTAAATACATACATACTACTTATTGGAGTATTTTACTATATAATGGAGCTAAAATAGCTTGAATTTTTAAATAAAAGGTCTATAGTAGGGGTTCAATATACCGCAGGGGGTCAAAATACCATGGCTAAGTAAAATTTTCAAAACATCTTTTCCAGCATGTTAAATACATACAAATAACTTATTGGAGTATTATTACAATTTAAATGAGTTACAATAGATAGAATTTTGAATTTGGAGGTGTAAGGGGAGGGTCAACATACATTGTACCATGGCAGGGGGTCAAAATACCATGGCAAAGTAAAATTTTCAAAACATCTTTTCATGCATGTAAAATACATACAAACTACTTATTGAGTATTACAACTATTTAAAGGAGTTAAAATAGCTAGAATTTTTAGATAAAAGGTCTATAGTAGGGGTTCAATATACTGCAGGGGGTCAAAATACCATGGCTAAGTAAAATTTTCAAAATATCTTTTCCAGCATGTTAAATACATACATACTACTTATTGGAGTATTATTACTATATAATGGAGCTAAAATAGCTTGAATTTTTTAAATAAAAGGTCTATAGTAGGGGGTTCAATATACCGCAGGGGGGTCAAAATACCATGGCTAAGTAAAATTTTCAAAACATCTTTTCCAGCATGTTAAATACATACAAATAACTTATTGGAGTATTATTACAAGGCTTAAATTAAAATATTGTTTGTTTGCAGTTTACCGACCGACCCTTGAAAATCCTCCCGACTGTGAAAATTTTATTGCTTTAAATTTTAAGAAATTATTTTTAAAACTTCTATTGCCGAGATCCGGAAATTCAGGTCCTTTCCGGAATTGATTTAAGTCTAGGTCGATTACACGTTTTAAGTTCGGTTTTTCTTGCCTTCCCGTCAAGCGTTCATGTGACCGTTTAATGATAAAGCACATGGAAATTGTTCACAGGTATCCTAGTCCAAATTATTATGACGTCTTGAAAGGCTATTTTAATTTTTTTCTGTGACGCCTTCCTTGCGTCACAGAAAAAAAATTAAATAGCCTTCAAGATGTCATAATTATTTGACTACAGGTATCCATGAAGTTATGGAGGAGTACTTCATGCTGTCCACTTCTGTCAATTTTAAGACAAATAACAAACAAAAAAGTTTAATAGTAAACTGTTTATACAGATTCAGGAACATGGAATAATGTCTTTGATGATATTATTGAAGAAGATGCAGCGGATATTCACAACCGACACGATAACTCATCTTTGTCAACTTTCTGTCTCAAACAAATCGGGTACAGAATCTTTTGAGCCTAACTTTATGGAACCAAATACAGTGGTTAAACAATTCGACAGTAGCTTGAACATGAATGATTAGCTTGAGAAATAAATATACTCTCTACATTAAATCTATCTTCGATTGCAATATGTATGTTCCTTTAGGATAAGGGGCTGCCCCACTCATTGCAATTATTCTCTTTCTTACAATATTAAATATACCCAAACTTTGTGGCCTGTCACTGTGTGGATTGAATTAAAACATGTTCTTAGGAGCTATGCTGCCAATTTTTTTTATGCAGTCAAAACATTTCAGTACAGACAATTAACTTAAATGGGGTGCTATGGATTTCACCCCGAACTAGTAAGGTTTTCATTTAAGCCTGGCATCAACATATCTCAAAATATAATCTTATTACATATAATTAAATATTGTTAGAAATATGAAAACAGTCTTTTTTAAGTTGCCCTTTTTTTCAATTGAGGAAGATTCAATGGCTGATTTTTTTAATTAAAAATACACTCTTTAATCAGTGTTAATACATTGTCTTATAAATCTTTAATATCTACATTTTCTGATGAAAATACTCTACTCATGAAAACAATCTAGTCCAGAAGCATATATGTCCGTGAATATATCTCTTTAAAACAGTTCTAGTCATTCCTTGTTTATAAGTGTTTCAGCATTTAATAATACCATATTTTATGTCATAAATATATTGAATTAAAGTTTCAGTTTTAGTTGAACAATTTTTTTTTATCTGACAATGCCTGTTCATTTCATGTTGGTTTTCAGTGTTTGTTGTTTTAAAATAGGTTTTTTTCTTAACAAGAAACTTGGTTTGTGTAACTGGTTATTTGAACTTTTGGCTGATAAAATAAAATATTTTTCCTACCTACCGACCTTTCAGTCTAAAGGTACAGTCGGGAAACTGCAAACAAACATATTTTTAAGGTTGGCCCAATTTAAATGAGTTACAATAGATAGAATTTTGAGAATTAGGAGGTGATAAAGGGGGTCAACATACCATGGCAGGGGTCAAAATACCATGGCAAAGAGTAAAATTTTCAAAATATCTTTCCATGCATGTAAAATACATACAAACTACTTATTGGAGTATTTCAACTATATAAAGGAGTTAAAATAGCTAGAATTTTTAAATAAAAGGTCTATAGTAGGGGTTCAATATACCACAGGGGTCAAAATATCATGACTAAGTAAAATTTTCAAAATATCTTTTCCAGCATGTTAAATACATACATACTACTTATTGAGTATTATTACTATATAATGGAGCTAAAATAGCTTGAATTTTTAAATAAAAGGTCTATAGTAGGGGGTCAATATACCATGGCAGGAGGTCAAAATACCATGGCTAAATAAAATTTCAAAATATCTTTTCATGCATGTAAAATACATACAAACTACTTATTGGAGTATAATTACTATATAAAGGAGTTATAACAGCTAGAATTTTTGAAATTAAAGGTCTATAGTAGGGGCTCAATATACCATGGTACATGTA
Source organism: Mytilus coruscus (assembly GCA_017311375.1). NCBI lineage: Eukaryota > Metazoa > Mollusca > Bivalvia > Mytilida > Mytilidae > Mytilus > Mytilus coruscus. The sequence goes on from JAASAO010003412.1 coordinate 7,128, forward strand.
GGGGTCAAAATATCATGGCAAAGTAAAATTTTCAAAATATCTTTCATGTATGTAAAATACATACCAACTACTTATTGGGGTATAATTACTATGTAAAGGAGTTACAGTAGCTAGAATTTTGAAATTAAGGGTGTAAAGGGGGTCAATATACCATGGCAGGGGGTCAAAATGCAAAATGTTTTGAAAATTTTACATAGCCATTTTGACCCCCTGCGGTATATTGAACCCCTACTATAGGCCTATTATTTTAAAATTTCTAGCTATTCTTACTCCTTCACAAAGTAATAATACTCCAATAAGTAGTTTGTTTTATTTAAAATGCTGGAAAAGATGTTTTGAAAATTTTACTTAGCCATGGTATTTTGACCCCTGCGGTATATTGAACTACCTGTAATTTAAAAATCTAGCTATTCTAACTCCTTTACAAAGTAAAATACTCAAATAAGTAGTTTGTATGTTTTGAACATGCTCGAAAAGATCTTTTGAAAATTTTACCTATCCATGGTATTTTGACCCCCCGCGGTATATTGAACCCCTACTAAAGACCTATTATTTTAAAATTAGTAATCATACTAAGTAGTTTGTATGTATTTAACATGCTAGAAAGATATTTTGAAATTTTACTTAACCATGGTATTTTGACCCCTGTGTTATATTGAACCCCTACTAGCACTACAAAAGTCTAAAAGTCTGAAAAGACCAGTTTTTGTCTTGATTTGCATGAACTTTACTCGACATTCTCCAAAAGTGTGACTTGTGTCTTAATTTTTCTTGACAAATTCTCATTTATATTAAATTTGTATGAAATTTACTCGACATATTCTCGACATTCTGAATATGGTCTTAAAATTTCTTGACAAATTCTTGACATTTGAATACTGTCTTGAAATTTCTCGACATATTCTCGACATTCTTATTTTTCTCAGTATGGCTTGACATATTCTGAACATTTTGAATCGTGTCTTAAATTTACTTGACAGTTCTGAGTTTTACAAATCATGACCAATATTCATGATATAACTTTAATCTTTATTTCCTTTATATGATATACTGTTGTTTCAAGTTACACTTCTTTACAACAAAAATAAAAGTTGGGCATGTAAAATAATTGAAAATTTGGGTATATAAATATTTTTACAAATGCAAATATGGCTATGAAATCTAAAGTATAAAATAATTCAAATGTCGGTGTGTTGATATAAAACAATTTCAATGTGGGTTTTAAATAATTACAAATTTTATTCCTAAATCTTATAAATTAAATGATTCAAACCAATCATACTGTAGACATATTTCATTCTACATTCATAATATTCAATGTTGATATGGTGAATATTTATTATACCAAATGTGGTTTATATAAATAGCAAATTATGATGATATACAAATCATTCATTTAACAGAAGAAAATTTGTGTAATGTCATCTGTTGGAATATATTAAGTATTACACATGGACAGGATGTTCCCATAAAATTAAGGTATTCCACACCCCAGAGTACACGCAACTGTCAAATAGAAGTTATTGCTTTACCTGTAATCAGCCATACAACTTATCAGTTGACCGACCATGCCACTACAATTTAAAAAGTTTGTTGATTGATGAAAATGAAAATCATCATTTTGATGAAAAAAATTGAATTGAAATGGATTTTCTTCATCAAAATTATGAAGTTAATTATTTTAACATAAAAACAAATTGAATAATTCCCAAAGATTAAAAGAAAATTATTATCTACTCCAGGAATAATAAAAAATGTATTTATAATGGTCCCATCAATGATTTCTATAGAAATCATCGGTCTTATGGAATGGTTCTCAAACAGACAATAAATAGCTTAATATAGATCTAAACATTTTTTTTCTTTTTAGGAAGGAGTTATCACAAATATTTATTTTTGATAAAAAATTATAAAATTCAACACTCAAATTTGAATAAAAAATGTTTTTTGGTTGTTCTAAAAAATGAATAAGGTTTTTGAATCAAGATGGGAACAAATTCTTTGACCTAAACGAAAGCCCCCCTCCCCCCTCTTTTTTTAGCCACACAAACCCAAAAGATGAATTGTGGGGTCCAAAAGAGATACAATACACCTATTTTAGTAAAGCAAATTTGACTGGCAGTTTTGCGAACGGCAAAAATCTAAATGCTGTTTGTCAATACCTTCAACTTATATTCCAAGTGAAAACAATTACTTAAATGTTTAATAAAAATAAATCAGAATTAAACTACATGGGGGATTATTCAGGGTATTCCAACTTAGTTGCACCAAAAGGGTATCTTACTAAACCAAATTAATCCTCGATTCTTCAAAGTTTAGTTTAGCCATAATAAAAAGGAGTATATAACAGCAATAGAATGTCATAAACAGTGCAGAATAAGTCTGTTCACATTTCAGGCGAAATTTATACTGTTGAGATAGTGTCAAGACATATTTAAGACTGTCAAGAATGTGTCGAGACATATTCAGACATTATTTAGAATGTCAAGAATATGTCGAGACATATTCAGACATTATTAAGAATGTCAAGAATATGTCAAGACAGATCGAGACAAATTTAAGACAGTCAAGAATTGGTCGAGACTAATCCAGACTCTTATCAGATGATACAGGAAGTGTCGAGAAATTTTAAGACAATGTTCATACTGTCAAGACACTTGTCAAGAAAATCAAGAACCTTATTAGACAAATTCATACTATGTCAAGAATTTTTAAAAATTATTCAGACAAATTAAGAATGTCGAGTAAAATTCATGCAAATTCAGACAAAAACTGGTCTTTTCAGACTTTTGACTTTTGTAGTGTAGAGACCTCTAATTTCAAAATTTGTAGCTATTCTAACTCCTTTACAAAGTAATAATACTCCAATAAGTAGTTTGTATGTATTTAACATGCTGGAAAAGATGTTTTGAAAATTTTATTTAGCCATGCATGGTATTTTGACCCCTGCAGTATTTTGAACCCCTACTATAGACCTCTAATTCAAAAATTCTAGCTATTCTAACTCCTTTACATAGTTATAATACTCCAAAATGTAGTTTGTATGTTTTGAACAGGCTTGGAAAAGATGTTTTGAAAATTTTACCTAGCCATGGTATTTTAACCCCACTGCGATATATTGAACCCCTACTATAGACCTATTATTTCAAAATTTCTAGCTAATCTAACTCCTTTACATAGTAATCATACTCAAATAAGTAGTTTGTATGTATTTAACATGCTGGAAAAGATGTTTTGAAAATTTTACTTAGCCATGGTATTTTGACCACCCTGCAGTATATTGAGCCCCTACTATAGACCTGAAATTAAAAATTCCAGCTATTCTTACTCCTTTACATAGTAATAATACTCAATAAGTAGTTTGTATGTATTTAACATGCTGGAAGAGATGTTTTGAAAATTTTACTTAGCCATGGTATTTTGACCCCACCCCTTTTTACCATAGGAAATTTCAACTGCCTTTATATGTTAAGTTTTCAAATAAGCAAAGCATTCAAGGTACATGGTCTAGTCATACTGTTTCAATACGGATTTTAATGAAATTTTGTTGTTAAGGCCTTCAGCATGTTCAGAGCACTTATACCAAGCCATGGCATTATTTTTTCCTACCATGGAAAATTTACCTCACCTTTTGGTATGTATGATTTTCAATCTATTATAAGCTTAAAAGTAATGTATAATGTTCTTATTATTATCTAGAATAAAAAACAGGGGTTCAATATACCATGGGGTTCAATTTTCCATACAGGGGGTTCAATTTACCATGGGGGTTCATTTACCATAGCGGTATTTTGACCCCGGGGTCAATTTACCATGGGGTTCAAAATACCATATGACACCGGCCTTAATGCACCTACTTTGTATTAATATTAAGCAATGTCTTAAGAATTGAAATTTTACAGAGATTTTGTTTCCCTAGAAAAATTGATATCACAGACTTTAGAACTATAAATTAGACATCTCATTATTCAAAAATTTTATATTTATATTATTTAGTCATTTTTGATACAAATTTCTAAATTTTCTAGAAAATTGGAATGGAAGTGGGGAATGTGTCAAAGAGACAACAAACTGACCAAAGAGAGGAAAACAGCATATTTGACTAGCTATAGATTTATTTTCCTTGGAAAACTTATCCTGGGACTCACTTTTCTAGTAAAATTGTGGTCATGGACGATTACCTAGGAAACAAAAAGTCTGGGGAACAAATTTTACTACCTGACAGATTTTACTGTTAGTGTTACATAATTAACTGGCTGTTTCTGTATTAGCCCTGGTATAGATTCAAGTTTAGTATTGGCCCAGAGACTCGAAAACAAGATTGCAGCTTAAAATAAAGCTGTGTGGTCAATCCATTCTTTTTATGGAACGCCGTAACTGCCTTATGTTAAAAACTTTCATTATATGATGGTACTTCAACATTATACGATGGTACTTTGACATTATATGATGGTACTTTGACATTATACGATGGTACTTTGACATTATATGATGGTACTTTGACATTATACGATGGTACTTTGACATTATACGATGGTACTTTGACATTATATGATGGTACTTTGACATTATACGATGGTATTTTGACATTATATGATGGTACTTTGATATTATACGATGGTACTTTGTCATTTTGTAAAGACAAAAGGAATCATGGGAAATTAGAAAAAAACAAAATGGAGGAATCACTCATGTTGAGTGTACTAAAGAAGGTTGATTTGAAGCATGCGTTTGTACATTTTGAAAGAGAAAAGATAACACCAAACATTGTGGGTATGCTTTCGAGACATGAATTAGAAGCTCTAGGAGTTTCAAATACAGCAGACATGATGAAGCTTCGAATTGAGTGTATTAAATATGGGACTATTAAACCACAGAAAATTCAAGGAAGTTCCGGACCTCCTAAATTCGACATAGACAAATCTACACTTCAAAATTTACTTGATAATGGATTTTTGATCTCGGATGTTGCAAAGCTTTTACTTGTATCTGAACGTACAATATATCGAAGAATGGCACAGTTTGATCTGAGTAAACGTACATTTTCAGACTTTAACGATGATGACTTTGATGTTGTATTGGGAGAAACTATTCAAGAGTTTCCTCTGTGTGGTGAAAATATGCTTAAACATATGTTAATTGCCAAAGGCATTAGAGTACAGAGATGGCGTCTAAGAGACTCTATTCAACGTTTAGATTCATCTGGAGCTCAAACAAGGAAATCGGGAAGACTTCACAGACGAGTTTATAACGTAATGGGGCCTAACCACTTGTGGCATATAGACACTAACCATAAGCTTGTACGCTGGCGATTCGTAATAATAGGTGGTGTTGATGGTTTTAGCAGAATGACAATGTTTCTTAAATGCTGTGATAACAACACGTCTCAAACAGTCTTAAACTGTTTTTTGTCAGGTGTCGCCAACTTCGGTGTGCCTCTAAGGGTTAGATCGGACAAGGGACTGGAAAACGTGTCAGTTGCAGACTTTATGCTCAGTGAAAGGGTGATGGAAGTATGTTAACAGGCCTGAGTACCCACAATCAAAGGATTGAAAGATTATGGAGGACATATTTGAGGGTGTCCTATGTTATTTTATAACTTATTCTATTATATGGAAGATCAAGATATTCTAGATCCATTCAACCTTCAGCATTTAGCAGCTCTACATTTCATATATAGGGAGATAAACAGAAGGCTTCAACTGTGGAAAACAGCATGGGCTGGTCATAGGATGCGTACAGTTAAATCGTCTCCTTTGATTTTGTGGTCATCTGGCCAACTTCAAAACCCAGTAGGCATACAACTTAGTGAAACAGAATTACTAGAGTATGGACTTGAAAGACATATTAATTTGAATAACACAGAGGAAGGGACCGACCAATATTTGCCCCAATTAGCCATTTAATCAACGAACAGTCTAGACAGGCATTGAGAGAAGTCAACCGAACTCATGAAAACTTTGGAATAAATGACTATTTAAAGTGTTTGGAAATTATTACAAGAAATTAAATTTGTTGATAAATTAACACAAGTTGATCTTTAAAATTTCAGCATTTTATAGTTTGTAATAGTCTGTGTTGGCCAGGATGCACTTGGTCAGAACCTTGCTACGAACTTTTCTATAACATTTGATTTTATTGTTAGATATTTTCCACAAGATCGCTAACATAGACTGTTTTGACCTCGATTTTGACTGACAAAATCAGAGTATGGATTCACTGTATGTACACACTCGTGCTCACAGCACATGAAAACATACAAATACATGTACAACACTGTGTTCAGTCTTCTACGATGACAGCACCCATATTACAAAGTGAACTACACCATTGTACATAAAGTCTCATACATAATTTCATGGTTCATATCAATCAACTCAAAAGTTGTTTGTTTGCATTTCCATTAAACGAAATCATCCCCTGCCACTATCTATGATTGAAGAAATGTGTCAAAGTTACAACAATTATTTTACACCATATGTGTAAAAGTCAAATATCTGAAGCCTAGGTAAAAGATAGAAACATGCTTGAGACAAGTTAACACTAAAACAGTAATTTGACCTGACGGTCACGACACACATTCTGGCAATACACTCATGTGCCATACATCTAAAGTCTAGGTCAAAAGACAAACAAGGTGTGGCCTCGACAAGATTCACTGAAAAGAACAAGAGACTAAAATAACATGTCTCTCTTCATCAAATGAAAGACATAATGGAAGTCAAGTTCACTGAGTCAAGTTGTTTGAGGTTAGGATAAGTGGTGATATAAGCTACCCTACCTTTGCTGGTGATCTAAAATCATACTCAAACATTCAAATTATCTCTTTATTCAAGTAACTTTTTAACAACTTCAACTAAAGCTAATTAATACAAACAATCAAATATAGTCTATGTACAAATAATGTGCTCCCAAACAAATAAGGGCACTTCCATGAGGGGAACTTTTCACAAACCCTCAATTTGTGTCCATAATGCTATGAGGTAACTACATCACTGACCTGATGACATTCAACTGGGTTCAGCAAACCAATTCTGAATAGTGTTAAATAGATGCATTTGTTGACCCTATATTGCATGTAGGCTCTTCCTATAAAATTTTAAGTCTATTTATGACCATTGAACTCTGGTCTTGAAATTCAATTAGTTCTTCCTCTTTTCATGGGAAACTTGTATACCAATTTTGATGTTGATCTGGTGTAAGATATGACCCCTATGCCGTCTCCAACATTGATACGGAGAAACAAATGACTATATCCTATTCACAGATTTGTTGTGAGGGGATAATAATTTCCCATCTCAGATTTTGGTGATAACAACTCATCCAAAGTTTTGGTAGGAGTAAACTCATTTTAATTTGAAGAGGCTTTGTAAAGAAATGAAATAGCTATCCAGGCGACACAAATACTTAAAAATTGATGAAAAGGGCAAAACTCCAAGATAGATATTGGGTTTACTTCAAAATTGCAGGGTAGGTAGATCTTGATTTTCTTAACAAAGAAAAAAGGGCAATAACTCTCATGTGGGTCATCAGATTTACTTCAAAATTGTAGGGGGCTAACTCTTATTGTCCTGATCATTTCTACTCTATGTCAGATTTTTGATATATTGGCCAAAAATAACAATTTGCCCCGATGTTCCATATGTAGTAACAGCAGCCATGTTTTTTAATCAAAACAAAGGTGCTCTTGTTGTAGTACACATTCAATAAAACATTCCTGCAAAGTTTCAAACCATTTGTTCCATTGGTTTCAAAAATGATTTTTGAAAAAAAATACGGACGACAGACTCCAAGTGATGGCAATAGCTCACATGGGCAGGTGAGCTAAAAATGCATTACATTGATGGGCTGTTATTTCTTAATATAAAAGTTCGCACAAGAACATTTGTGTGTATTAAAAATATATCTGACTAGAACATTTGTGTGTATTAAAATATATCTGACTAAAACATTTGTGTGTATTAAAATATATCTGACTAGAACATTTGTGTGTATTAAAAATATATCTGACTAGAACATTTGTGTGTATTAAAATATATCTGACTAGAACATTCAATTGATAACAAATATTTCTGACTAGAACATTCAATTAATAACAAATAATTCTGACTAGAACATTCAATTGATAACAAATTCTTACTAAATCATTCAATTGATAACAAAGGTTTGAAAAAATAAAATTTGTCATGAATATGTTACCATAGTGAATGAGTAAAACATGTAAAATTAAATAGTTTTGCAATGAGCACATGCTACTCCAAACCCCAATATTATTCTATGTATTTCCACTTAAAGGAAAAATGCACATTGTTCAAGAATATAGTCCAATAACTTTGGAAAGATATCAATCTGTTTCATCTGCTTCTAATTGCTCTCATCTGTTGCTGCATGAAGATCTAGGAAACCCCATTCTACTTTCTGTTCTAGTGACCTTTGTCATTGACCAATGAAATTGCAGTTTCCATGATTTGGGAAAAGGATAAAACCAGAGACGTCCAAAAAAGGTCATTAACACAGATCACTAGATCTTCATGCATCCACAGATAGGAGCAATTAGAAGACCTAGTTTTAACTAGATTGGAAAGACATGTCCATTAAGCTTAAAATGCCACAGAAACAGTAATAGTTAAAACAAAAATCATGGTCTGCAAATGCAAATGTTAAAATTAAAATAGCAATACTTTAACATGTAAGTTATGCAAATATTCAAAGTCGATGAACCATGACTGAAGGTACATGGCTAAACAGTCTCCATGGAATGAGATGTGCCAATGCTAATACAACTGCATACCAAATACCATTGACTTATTATAAGTCGTTCCCTTTAAACAAACCTAAACACAAACATTAACTTGTAAACTATGTAAAAGTTTCAAAGTCAATGAACCATGATCAGGGGTGGGGCTATATAATCTCGATGGAAACGATACTTGCAAATGCCAATAAATTTGCATACCAAATATCATTGACTTAACATTAGCAGTTCATCTTAAACTGATCTTATCACAAACTAATACATGTAAACTAAGCAAAAGTTTCAAAGTAAATAGACCATGACTGAGGGGGCAGGGCCAAATATTCTCCATGGAAATGAGATGTGCTAATGCTTATACAACTGAACACCAATTAACATTGGCCTACCACTAATGGTTCCCCTTGAACTGACCTAATCACAAACTAATACATGTTAACTTAGCAAAATTTTCAAAGTCTACAGACCATGACTAAGGGGGCGGAGCCAAATAATCTCCATGGAAATGAGATATGCCAATGCTTATACAACTGCATACCAAATATCATTGACCTACCACTAGTGGTTCCCCATAAATTGACCTAATCACAAACTAATACATGAAAACTATGAAAAGTTTCAAAGTCAATAGACCTTGACTGAGGGGGCAGGGCCAAATAATCTCTATGGTAATGAGATGTGCCAATGCTAATACAACTGCATACCAAATATCATTGACCTACCACTAGTGGTTCACCATGAACTAGACCTAATCACAAACTAATACATTGTTGACGCCGCCACCGCCGGAAACAGCATACCTATGTCTCGCTTTTTGACTCCGTCAAGGCGAGACAAAATTGAAGAACGTGTCCATGGGATACGGATGCCCCGCCTGGCATCAAATCCATCCAATTTCTATGATCATCTCAAAGTGAAACCATGCTTTTCTTCCACATTTCTGTGAATGTTATATAGTCGTCAACCAAGTTCAACATTAAATTTGATTTGAAATGTAGTAGGTAGAACAAAATTTGATTTCGAACTGCCATTTTTCAATTATAAAGGGCCATAACTCTTAGAACAGTAATTGACTCACTGTCCAAATTCAAGTTCTGCCTGCGTGTTGTGGTTCTTAGCATTGTGTATGAGTTTCATAAAATTTGGATGAGGTAAACTTAAGTTGGAGTGCGGAAACAAATTTTGCAAGTTATAAAGGGCATAACTCAAGAACGGTAAGTGACTCACTACCCAAATTCAAACTCTGTTTGCTTGTTGTGAATCTTAGTATTGTGTATTAGTTTCATAAAATTTGGATGAGGCAAACTTAAGTGTAGAAACCACAATGGGACGACAGACAGAAGGACGGACGGACAGTCAAGGGTAACACTTAATGCCCTCTTCGTCTAGCGGCAGCGGCATAAAACACAAAATACAGTTTATTTTCATTTCACATAGGTTACAATTCAGGACTGCAAAACAATTAACCAAAAATAAAACAAAACGGTCATACAAAAACAATATTATACATATAACAAACAGTAAACTTGGACACAAAATTTTATTCAAAACAAAACAAAAAACAATAACAAGGAACAAGGCTCACACTTAAAAATGTTTAAGCAACAAATCACATACAAAATGAGATTCAATTGAACCTAAGATATCTATATTTGTACCAAAACAACTCAAGCAAAAATGAAGGTCATAGTGACTTAATTATTAGTGAATGATCATGTAGTACTATCCAAGGTCTAACAACTGATCAGTATCAAAACTCTACCATGTATGGTACAAGACAAGAGAAATGGACCTAAACACAAAAACAACCATGTCACCCAAGTGTAAAATGTAGGTTGTAGTGATCTAAATAGAAGTAAATCTTGTACTGTTTATGGTCTAACAACTCACGTAATATCAAATCTCTACCATTTAAAGTGCTTGATACATCAACTTAAATGCATGGACATAACCAAAGCTGGACATACAGACAGACAAGGATATATCCTCCAATTTCACGATTAGGAATTTATGCAAATTAAATGTGAACCACAAAATTCATAGTTTTAAAACAAAATTTCTCAGCAATCACAATAAGATTTTATCCATTTTCAGAGCAATAAAAGTTTAACATGGGTGGTGCTCTTTCAAAATTTCATCCATTACATACAGCTGCAATGTCATTGTTAAATAAACAATAAAATAAGCAATATTTGTAAGACCTTCCATACATAATTTCAGAGGGTTTGATTGAATTTAGCCCATTTTAAAAATTCAGCCAATCCAAAACATGGAATTGAAAATACCATCTAGATGAGTCCATAGTAAGTGTTAAGAAAAGCATAGTCATACAAGGAAAACAGCTGAGTGTCTGAAGGTAATGGAATTTCATGAGTAGCTCGTGGCAGTGTCATACTATTTCCACAAGTATTTGCGGTGGGAATAAAGGTAAGGTCTTCCTCACTTGTACAAATATTATACTTGGATGTTGCACAAATCCTAAAACAGGCTCTTCTGACGCCCTGTTACAAACTCAAGGATGTGTTGCAAGGATAAAGTAGTCCTTCTACCACCTGTTAAAAATAATATAAAAGTGTTAACTTAAAATGATTGAGCAATTCATCACAAAGTGCAACACGTCTAAATGACACAAATGCTCCAACTTACAGCTTTTGAGAAAACATTTAATTTTAGTTAAACCAAATTAAGGTTTGATGTTAAGGATTGATAGATGATTAGTGTTTAACACCAAGTGAACAAGAGAACATTTTATAATATACATGTAAAATTAGGTGAGTCCTTCCTTGTGTCAGATTTTAAATGTGATGGCACACAAAGGAACAATCTGCATCAAGACACATCATTCAACATGTTCAAGGCTTTCAATTCATATCTGATAATGCATCTCATTAGTGTGTTCAAACCCTCTTTCATATCAGGCCACAATTAAAAGAATGTTTGTTTCCCTCCCCGACCCTAACTATTAGAGTAGACCAGGCACAGGCAGGTTTTTTTTTTTTTTTTTGATGATAGAAAATGTGTTGTTAATTATGCAGAAAACAGATCAGACAGTTGGAAGTCATTACAGTAATCCAGGGACTAGAAACTGAGAATAATTTTTAAGAAATCAAAAATGTAAAACAATGAACATTGTTTAATGTACTCAAATATGCTGTTTTTGTTGGGCTTCTTTTCTATTAATTGATGCCATTACTGTCTTGAAATTACCTCAGTAATTGTTAAAACGACATCCAGGGCTCACCACACTGGAATATAATAGGGAGAAGTGAGGGCAAGTATGGAGAATGTTTTGCCAATAAATTATCTGGCCTCCTGAGACATTTAATTAATTAAACATTTTACCTGTACTCTGCTATTGATAATTTCCAGGTAATTACTTATACAGTTAATAAAACTAAAGCTTGGATTAGGAAGCCATATAACATAAATAAAACTGTTAGAAACAGCAGGGGCTCCATTGAGGGGAAAGACGATAGCGTGGGGGCGACTTTCCAAATTTCAGGGGAGATAATCATACTTAATGATATAAGTTGTAAGCTCAACTCCTCCTACATGGGTAGTTGGATTTCAATGGATCTTTAATAACCAAAGGTAGTACACCATATGGAGAAGTGCATAAAGGAAAATCTCTGTGGTCCGACAAATTCTAGGGGAAATAGAAATAATTATACAGTACACACAGGGACTTTCAGTTACAAAACACTCAGGTCCGACAATGATCACTCAAATTTTCCTGAAATGGTCTGACAATGTCAGCCAAAATCAGGCCAAATTTACAGTGAAATTTCACTCTAGAGTTCGTTGGCAAACTCTTTTGAAGTTGAAACAATGAAATACCGTTGGAACTCGAGTAATAGTCGATCCGACTATTAGTCGGTTGCCCTTTTCAGCTACAAATTCCAAGGATTTAGTCTTGACCTCGTATAAGTCGGACAAAATTTGGACATTTTTGTTGCAGCTGACAGTTACTGAACGCCGGTAAAACCAATGCAAATCCAGGAATTATATTCATTTTCTGCATGAATGTTTGTTTGGTTTAAATTTAGTTGATGTTGATCATGATATTTTATATATTATATAATTAATAAAGATGTATTCATTCCTCTTGTTTTGTTCACTGTTTCATTAGCCATGTGTTGTTTACGTAATGCATCAATGATTTTGTAGGGTATGACTAACAGCCTATTGTTTGAGAAAAGCGAACATAAACCAATATGAACCTGAAAAAAATTGAAAGTCAAACAAAATAATATTTTTTACAGCACACATAACTCAGTGTTAAATGAGCATGTACACTTTATAATTCTTATTATATTGTGATGATTAAAGGATTAAAAAAATTAAGTGAAGCTAATCAACTTTATATTAAAATAACTCCAACTCATTAGTGTCATCTGTTCACCTATCACTGATATTTTTCACACCTTTAGTGAATACAACTCTTTGTCTCTTAATTAGGGGTTATCAATGGATTATATTGGCTTGTCAATCAATTTTGTGATTTTTGTTTACCTGAGACATTTTAATGACTAATATTTTGATCTTGGGAATGAATCTTAAAATTATTTTTGATTATTGTATGATTTATAAGTATTGAATTGATATCATGATATCACAATAATGACACAATAACTCCGCTGAATACATCCTTTCACATAGTTGGTACATTGTTATCTCCTTTTCATTTTTGGTTCTTGGCTCTTCCTTTGGGTTTATGCACAAACCATTTGACCATGAAAATCAATACCCAAACCGGAAACAGTGGGAATTTGCAGAAAATTGATAACAAAGAACAAATAAAACACAAGGACAGTGTTGTAGTCATTTATTTTCAACAAAAACTTTTTATTTATTGATTTATGTAGGTTTGGCAATCACAAACGTAGTTTTGACCAGGAAATTCACTCCTGACCACTTTTCTCAATCTTGGATTTTTCCTCTGGTCGCTGGATCTCGTCTATTAGTCGGTACCCCTCTCTGGATTATGAATTTTACTCCCAATTTTCCGACTAATAAGCGAGTAGGTACGGTAAATGTCAGTGGCACGCTGACTATAGTCGATACATCTCGGTGTTTCAGATTATTTTTCTTCAAAGCAAGAAACATACTTGTTGAAGTTTTGCAGAAAGGAGAATCGAGTACATGCAGTTATTTATTCCTCAAGTTTTGCGATGGTCAATGTAGATTTGTTGGTTTAACAATTTTAAATGATGCATGACTTATGGATGTGAGAAAGAAGATCCCATATTTTAAAATCCCATATTTTCATTTATTTAAACGACAATTTTCGTGTACAAGTGACTGACCAAGTTTCAGTCTATTTATAGTTTCTCCAACCTTGACACACGCACATTGTATGAAAGTGCGTAATAGGAAACAAAAATCAACCCAATTTCATGTGAAAATTAAATATACAGCTTACTGCTGTTTAAATTACACATAGCTTTTGTTTTACTTGAAAATATGGCTATTGACATCGATTCCGTTTCTTATTTATATCTTCATTAACCGGCAGGTAAATGCTTGATACACCAATTTTCCACATGCAGCTTTGAAGTTCCGAAGTTCATTTGTATATCATTTCAATATCAAATGTCATTTTCTGATTAGACCTCCAAATGGGATTAAAAGTTTTTGGGAAAAAGAAATTTTCTCGCTTGGCATTTTTGACCAAGTGTATTTGACACGCCAATATCGTTTAAGTTGAAAAGCTTTGCTTAAAAATAAGAACATCGGTGTTCCGTCAGTTGTAATGAAAACAATGACTTTCAGTCCTGAAAAAAATTATTTAATTTTGTTCAAATCCTCTTAGATCTGTTTCTGTGTCCAGGTATGACCCGGTTTAAATCAATTTCTAGTTGCTACAACCTTGGCACACCTAAAATCAATCGCTCTAATACCACATTCTAAAAGTCCAATTTTTTTTAAAATTGCATTAAAAATGTTTTGTCATGAGATGCAAGAAAATCAATTGTTTGATGTTGGAGATCTGTACAAATTTCATATCATTTAAAATCACTTCTTCAAGGGGATTGGAGTGGCCACCAGGGGGAAATGAAATTATGCAGTCAACTAGTTTTGTTATGAGATGCAAGAAAAAATATTTGGCTTAGGGTGGGGCTCTGAAAATGTTCTATGATAAAAGCGAGGAAGTGACCCCTACATAAGTAACATATATCATGACACATTCAACCTAATTTGTACATATTTACTTGCAACAACTCTTAAGTATCTCATGAAGGCAGCATAAGTGGCATTTTCAAAGACTACTGTTTGTACCATCTTCAGAAAACACCGGTCAAGTAAACCTATTACTGTTTTTAGTGTGAGTGTAGTGCTTCTTTGTCTGAACAGGTGCAGAAACATTGGCAAAATAGCTCCAACCTGTATGAAAAATTAATTTAATTTTAAAACATCATAATTGTTAAACAACCTCTACGTTACATTCTTTATTTTGTATGCTTTAAAGTATAAATGGAAATGAAGGGAATGAAAGGTTCTCCAATGTCAAGTCCTGTAACATGTGTAACTCGTGTAGTAATAAAATCAACAAAATAAAACTTCAATTACAATTATATTGTTTATAGTATAGTTACTTTCAAAATTTGAATATCGTAAAATATTCCCAAAGTTGTATAACATCTGATGAATGCTCAAAGCATGAGTGATTTATGTAAGGGGTTTGGACTTCAGGGGCAACATGGTGAAAGTTCAAGGTCTTAAAAAAAGTCCATCTAATGTGTGTAAATGAAGATAAATATTTGCAGTAAACAACAAAATATTGAAAATGTTTCAAGGAACACAATGAAAGAAAATCTGACAGATAATAAATTTTCCACATCAAAATATATGTAAACACCCAATTAAGCCCCTTTTGGCCCTTTTTATAAAATGGACGGGGCCACAATACTCAATATTTATTCTGGTAACGGAGATATAAATTATATGGAAAACACTGTGAAGTTAAGTATACAAAACAGGGGAGATAACTCCAGACAGTATGAGTGTGTGCTTATTGTTGTAGCCTGTTTGTTGATCTTTTTGTGTAGCTTTAGCATGTTTAGCCTCTTGATTTTTAGGTCATTGTATCATCGATTTTTGCTCCGTATCTCCTTTTTGTCTATAGTATACTATATTAAATCCATTTTGGTATCAGAAACAACATTTTAAAATTTTAGAACTGGTTGGTTTATATACACTTTGCCAGTTATATCAAAGAAGCAGCAAAAAGTATTATTACATACTCATACAAATATCATGAATATCATTGCTCTTAAAATCGTCATGTGACGTTTGACATTCTGTTTGATCAACCGGTTAACATTAGGTCACATAGTTATATCAAATGCTGCCATGGAAGCTATGAAAAATCCTCTCACATTAGTTTAATTTGTCTAATTTACACAAAATCAGATATTCAATATAATAACACAGCTTTCAACCGTATTAGAATGTGATGGAATATCTTACTTGAAAGGTAATTGTAACCTTCTTGTTACATAGCATTTTTCTGGAAACATTCCATGATGTCAGCTACTCCAGTTCATAATTATATACTATTTTTCAATCATCATTAGCGTAAAAATGAAAATCATCAAACTTGAAATTGACTTCCAAAAATCTCCATTTTTATATACATGTTACAATTTGAGAACAAAAAAAATATGAAGTTATTGCATGGAAACTGAATTAATTAATCTATATTTAAATAACACTTTACCCTGACCAGTCCCAATGAATCTAGTCCAATTCTCAGATTCTTTGAACAGATAGATTCTGGATCACTGCTGGCAAAAAGATCATTCAAAATTTCTTCATTTAAAAATGTTGGCAAACTTCCATTCTGAAGAATACTCAGTGCTGTAAAATATAAGTAATTGTTATCAGGGTATTCCACAAGACCTTTGACTTTGTCGGCGGTATGACTTGGGTGAGGTAGAAGATGAATTTCATTTTATTATAATTTGTTATGAATATAAGGAAGACCGACAAAATCTGAGTTAAATCATATACATTGTAATTCAAAGTTCTAACTTTTTAAGCTTGGATCCCCAAGATGTTTCATACGGTTAAAACGAAATAGTATTTAAATGGAGTCAGCGTAGCATGATACGACCACAGCATTTTGAACAGGGGTATGTACGTATGTGCAAGTTCAAAATGTGAAAAAGTTTACGGAGTGATGTCATGTAGCTATTAAGATCTTAATTTGTCTATGGTAATTAGGAGATAACCATATTGTATTTTAAGATTTGAGGGGGTAAATCGTAGATTTTACTGTCGCAAATTGAGTTTTCTGGCGACGTGTTAGCCAAAAAACGGATATTTGCGACAGTAAAATCTTAGATTCAACCCCAAAAATCCTAAAATACAATATGGTTATCTCCGTTCAGAAGAACGTTTAAAAGCAATTTTCAATTAACCGGGTATCTGGTTTACGTCTGCGCTATGATGTTGCTATTGGTTCAAACAGTCAATCGTGGATTTTACCCCCAGAAAATTTTGACGTCAGCCAATCAAAATTAACATTACAAACATGATTGCATTAGAATTATTAATTTACTCTGAATTTCATGAATTAAGAAAGTATTTTATATCCCCCGAATAAAAACAATGTCAAATAATTCTAAAACCAGAGGCTCCCAGGAGCCTGTCATCGCTCACCTGAATTGACCAGAATGATGCAATTTGATATGTATTCCCATAGGGTCCTATGTTAAACTATGTAAAGTAGGGGCAGCCATCTTGAATTTTTTATCAGCACCAAAAACAAAAATTTCGTTAAGGACCATGATCTGATCATTCAGGCATAATATCATTTCAATTTGTCATACAGTTCCTGAGAAGAAGATCTTTGTTTGTATTTCCTTTAGGGTCTTATGTTAAACTATGTCGCGCAGTTGCAGCCATCTTGGATTTTGGATCGGCACCAAAAACACAAACATTGTTAAGTACCATAATCTGATCATTCAGGCAAAATATCAATTCAATCAGTCATACAGTGAACCATGAACTGAGAAGAAGTTATTTGTATGTACTTCCATAGGGTCCTATATTAACTATGTCCCACGGTGGCAGGCATATTGGATTTCGATCATCATAAAAATTATAAACTTGGTAGAGGACCATCATATGATCATTCAGGCAAATTATCCATTCATTCTGTCAAACCATTTCTTGTATTTTCATGTTCATGTTCCATGTTTGTATTTTCCCCATTTGGTCCTGTGTTAACTATGTCCTGCAGTGGCAGCCATCTTGGATTTCTGATCAGCAACAAAATTATAAACTTGGTACAGGACCATCATACAATCATTCAGGCATATTATCAATTCAATCTGTCAAACAGTTTCAAGAAGAAGTTGTTTGTATGTATTTCCCATAAGGTCCTATGTTAACTATGTCCCACAGTGGCGGCCATCTTGGATTTCCAATCGGCACCAAAATTACAAATTTGGTAGGTGACCATCTAAGGAACATTCCTGCAAAGTAGAAGTTCATTTGGTCTTGTGGTTTCTGACAAGAAGATCTTTGAAATTTCAGCCAATCAGAACACATTATTGGGCCTGGCAGCCATGTTGAATATTCGATCGGAACCAAAATTACAAATTCTGTAAAGGACCTTCCCAGGAACATTGCTGCCAAGTTTGGTTCCATTTGGTTCAGTGGTTTTTTAGAAGAAGATTGAAATGTAAAAAGTTAACGGACGACAGACGATGGACGGAAAGTGATGGCAAAAGCTCACCCTGGCTTTTAGCCAGGTGAGCTAATAAAAAGGTTAACATGCAATGTTCAACTCATTTATTTCAATCCTATATTTCAAATATTTCTAAAATGTCTTCAAATTTACAATCTATTAAAATGATTAGGTAAACTTCAACAAATTACATGTTAAGTTCTTATGTGGTGAAAATGTAATTTACATGTAAAGTATTTGTGACTTTCATTCCTCTTTCTTTATTGTAGTACAATATTCTTTAGATCTCCTGAAAATATTGGGAATCTTGGAATATTAAGGCTGCTGAATATTAACGTACTGTAAAATTAAACCTTTTTGATAGAAAATAGACAAGCCGGTTCTAGGGGCCGTCTTGAACTTACTATGAGGTATGAGGTGGTGACTTCAAGATGATTGATTGATTGATTAGAGTTTTTACGCCACTTTCAACAATTTTTCAGTTATATCGTGGCGACCAGTTTTAGTGGTGGAGGAAACCGAGTGCCGGAGAAAACCACCGACCTTGGGTAAGCAACTGGTTAACTTTATCACATGCGGATGTTAGTCGAGTGCACCTTTTTTGTAATTGCCCAAGGCGGACTTCAAGATGAAGAATAACAATAAAACCTTTGTTCCATTGCTTTTTTACCATGCATTAACTGGGATTATGTCGCATGTACATTTACTCCATATCCTTCTATTTCTCTTTAATTTATTGCGCATATATAACATGTTGTGTTTTGGGGTTCTCTGGTGTCTGTATGGATCATTCATGATACCAACAAAATTTTCTCTGAAATTATTTTCAAGAACATCATTCATGCTATTGAAATATTTACCCATAATTTTGCCAACTGTAGTATAATCATCTGCCATATATGATCTAAGTCCTTTTTCAAAATACTATTCAGTACTAAACGAAAAAACTCCTTTCTTGGTCCTCCATAGTCAGAAGCAGTCTGCAAAATTTTCACACTCAATTAAATTAACATTAATTTTCAGTCTTGCTAATCAACAGGAAGACCTAAAGCTTGTTCATAAGTTCAACATGTTCAAATCACTGTTATCACATGTGTCAACAAGTACTCTAGTATGTGAAATAATATTTCGTTGTATGGGTGTACTTAAAATTTGTAAAATTGTCATTTCGAGTTCACTTTGCTGCAACACCAAATAACAATTTTATAGATTAACTCAAACATAAAATGTAGGTTAAGGTTACAGTATTGTCAGTGGATCGGGTAGTACTATTGATGGTACATGTACATTATGTAGTGATGTAATATCATTAAGATATTACAAGAGGTTATCATATGGACGGGCAAGGGTAAAGCTATAAGCCCCGCAACATTCGTGTGCCGGCTGTGTGGCATAAAACTGAAATTTTGCACATTATTCTATTTTACCATGGTGATCATCTTACTTAATTTGACCACAAAAAAACATAAACATTGGAGTGTATCAAAATGAACTTCAGGGCAGTAAGACAAAAAGACATACATGTACCGGTACCCTCACAAGTATATTTCTGTAGTATAATCTTCAAATTTCAAATTGTCAGGAACAGTATGTGGCTGTAGGAAAGACCTTAAAATTGCTTACACTGTTCAACTCATCATATATACATGTATATATAGCAAACTTCAGACCAAATATGGAATCATTCCTCTCAATAACTGCAAAGAAATCCTTGTTAAAATTTTCGTCTTTATTGGGTTACACATGTTACATGGTAGTTGTAGTACTGTATCTTTGCATGTTAGTCCATTTTCAACAGCTGTAATACCTTTACACACCATACATGTACTTAAATGTACTGTAATATGTGTGTCTTAATGCCTGAAATCCACCCTTAACCTACATTTCATGCTTGATTGACTTCATCATATTTTTATTAAGTCACTTTTCAGCAAATACCTGGTACAAATGTAGCACCATATTTGGTCTATCATGTCAGCCTTGAAACATATCACCTCTTTTAGGGTTTCTTGACTTTGGTTATTTATTCACAGTTTTAAGTAATTTATTCGTATTTATCAACCCATGCATTATGTTTTATATCATGTGTTTGATTGTGCATATTCCATTTGTATTCAGACGAGACATTTCTGTGTCCACACTTACATGACTTGTTTTAATTTTCAAAATGATCATGAAAGCAAAATAATATTTCGGTTACCTGCTCTTTACCTGAATCACAATTTTTATGCCTACCCCAATACATTTTATGACCATTTTGGATTAAGTACAGTTGATTGATTGATTGTTCTGTTTGGTGTTTAATGCAAAATTAAATAGCAATATTTCAGCTTGTGGCAAGAATAGTTATTGTATATATCAAGGCATTACTTGTGAGGGGAAACATAAAAAAAGACTTCATGGACTTTATATAAACAATTAATATGATCAAGCTTGTACAAACGAAAGCAAAAACAAAAAGTCAGGTACCACTCCTAGCTGCGAATACATAACTCTTAAGGTCGCTCTTTCTTAATCTGACTTGTTTGCGAAGTCGCAGTTGGATCCGGGACTCCCAATTACCTCAAAGAAAAAATGTTTTTAAAAAATCATTTTACATATGTACCTATCCTGTTTTTTTAGCTTGGTACCTGGAAACAGTAAATTATTTTTTCGGAGCTTAATAACAAAACAAACTAGAGGTACTGTGGACCGCTTTGCCACAAATGAATACATTTTTTGTACCACTGCTCGTAATTGTACAATAAGTAATGGCTAAGCCCATGTTTTGCTGTGGGACACCCCAAAAGTCATTTGCAGCAAATATAAAATAGGCGCACAATGGCATTATGTACTTAACATGCGTAAGATTCTGTGAAAGTTTCATTAAATTTCATACGTTTGTTCAGTTGTCGCCACAAATAGGGTACCCCATGGTGGACAGACAAACGAACGGACGGACAGAAACCATGATTAGGGTTTCCCTACCTACCCTATTTTTTTGGTCTCTACCCTAGCATTTGTATTGACATTTTGGTTTAAGCACTTTTAACATGTTTAAACTTTGGATTTCTTTCCAATTAATTCAAGGTAATAAAAAATTGGAAAAAAATCCTACTTACCTACCCTATTTTTTGAGGGGTTGAAACCCTAAACTCACAAATTTGTTTTTGGCCTTAGCTGCCTTGGACAATAGTCACTTCAGCAATTAAAAGTTGAAAACATGAAATATGATACATACCTCAGTATAAAATTGAACCTCAAGGGTCTTTCTCAGATCTGTTTCTTGAGTTGCACCAATTTCTTCTAAAGCAGTTTGCAAAATATTGGATCTATCAACCATGATAAAGTTAGTTGAGCCATCATGATTATCAGGTTCAGGTTGAACAGTGTCTTCATGTTGTAGTTCTAGTTTTCTCCCTGTTACAATCAAACCTTGAAAATAACGCAGAATTTCCACTGGATCGTTCATTTCTGTTCTAAGACATTCATCTATACCATTTGCTATTATATGGTCTAAGTCCGAATTCTGCTCCGATTTACAGTTAAGGTGTAGTTGCCTTGGAATCTGTGCAGCATTGTTATTTTCTGGACTGGCACTACATATACATGTATCAGCTTCCTCCTGTTGAACCATACTTGCAGAGTTGGACATGTTAGAGACAGAAAGTGGTATTGATGTACAGAAATCATCAGCATGATCAATGTTCTGATTTACAAATGATTTTGTAGCATCTGTGTTTGTGGCAGGGCTACTACATTAATTTCATCATCTTTTAATAAAATACTTGTACTGTCATCTTTCACTGTGTCATTGCAATTCAACATAGGATCTAGCAATTCATCTGAGTCACTGTATGGATTTTCCTCATTTAGTTTAGACATAACACATGTATTTGTATGTTCTCGGATATCTTTTACAGAAAATGTTTTAAAGCAGCTATTACATTTAACTTCTGATCGAGAATTACAACTTCTCTGTACTGGCTCCATATCTAAATCTTTTTGTATAGGACTTACATACAATTTTGCCTGATTTCCTAAGTAATCCTTTAGTTTCTTGACGGACCATGTACAGTCAATAACTTGAAGGTCCCTGGAATTCTGGTTGCATTTCAACAGCTCAATCCCGCCACAACCTTTTAGTTGAGGGAACCCAACTGTTTCATTATCTAGGCCTTCAACAATATCAGAATTGATTTTATCCAACAAATCATGCTCCGTGTCATCTGCGTGAAATTTTATTTTCTTTGACCCTAAACCAGCCTTAAAAGATTGTCCTTTTCTGTAGGGATGGAACCTTGTCAGCATTTTTATTTGATAGACATACTACTGTTACTGTCCAAGTTCTATTGGTGTATTTGGCTTTCTTTTACTTTTGCCTTTGGATTGGCCACCTTCCAATTCCGCTTTGTTATCATCCGTATCAAAATTCGCCAGGACGATGACCTTTTCTTTGAATTATTTTTCTTTACCAAATAAGATATTTCTTTGTCTTAGTATTCCACGTGCTAATGAAGTGGGTTGCGACCGAGAGGACAAATCTGAAGTCCCTGCTATACTTTCTTTTAACTCATCATCTTTGCTCAATTCCGACCTTACCCTTTCATGTGGGTCTCATTGGGGTCTAAGCGTGACGCGGGATTGCCGATTTTTGTAAGCGTGACACGGGAAAGTCAAATTATTGTGCCGTGAAAACGGAAATGAAGTCAAGCGGGACACGGAAATTACAAAAAATGAGAATTGCTTACGTACATAGTGTAAGCGGGTACGGAATCTGACAAAACAGTAAGCGGGATCCGGATCAGAACCCCCAATGAGACCCCTTTCATTTAACCTCAATCTGTCACCCATTGTATTTACGCCTAATCTAATCAGCTGTGTGTCATTTAATGCCATGCATGTCTGCAGGTCAATCTTCTCTGTCTCGAAAGTAGGTATGACACTTTCCAAACCTAGCTCTTCCAGAATAATGTTTATTTTTGCGCCATTTTCATACAAAAATACCGGGTGCGTCTAAAAACATGCTTCGGTACCGGTCTTCGGTTCCGGAGTAGGTAAGGAAAATTTTCTACAGCATGCGAATCAAGTGGAATAACACAACGGAATTCTGTAGAGACAATACGTACAACCAAACTTGACAGAAGATAATATATGAGAGCTCTTCAATAAAGTATTGCATTTACTTATGGTTTGTCTTTGAAAGAGGCAACTTTATGGAACCAAAGATGCCGAAATGGCCATACAGCCCATTAAAATTAATTTCTGTATGATGTATATATGCTTCACTGTCTCATGTGCGTTTATTCCATATCCTTGCATTTTATTTAGTCGGAATAATGCATGGAGGTCAATAACAAAATAACTTGACTGCCTTTAGTCAGAGACATATGTCTATTGTGGTCTGTCAAAAACAAAAACGTGACCGCTGGAAACATCTCTCTTTTATTTTCTTTTTTCTTTGGGGGTCCAACCTACTTGTTTTCAAATTAACTGAAACTAAAACAAAAATAATATCTATAATGAATCTATATTGAAAATAGGTATTTTGCGATTTGTTTTAAAGCCAAACCATAGTTTAAAAAATCTAAGCAGTTAACTTTAGAAAATGGTTTTGAAAAAAGAAAATATGGGTGATTGTTTGTTATCTTAATAGTTTACAAATAGTTATTACTTATAGTGACGTCTCTGTAAAATATCTTATTTGATTATCTCAGTCCCCTTTTAAATATATTTTCAAAACATTTCACAATAAAATGTCATACGGCCTTCCAAGAGCAAACTGCAGGTAAATGAAATAAAATATCATCCATTCTTTGTGACTTTTGTAAAATAATTAAAATGTTTTCAATATATTATAATTTATGTTGCTTTTAATAATAAACATTACCGAATGATATAAAATGTAAAATCAATATTGCAGAAGACACCCGAGCTACTCGAAATTGACAAAGCAAAGTATAATGTTAAAGTACCATCATATAATGTCAAAGTACCATCGTATAATGTCAAAGTACCATCATATAATGTCAAAGTATCATCGTATAATGTCAAAGTATCATCGTATAATGTCAAAGTACCATCGTATAATGTCAAAGTATCATCGTATAATGTCGAAGTACCATCGTATAATGTCAAAGTACCATCGTATAATGTCAAAGTACCATCGTATAATGTCAAAGTACCATCATATAATGAAAGTTTTTAACATAAGGCAGTTACGGCGTTCCATACTTTTTCATATATTTTGAAAATCATTATCATGATGATACATGTATAAACATACATTTTGGCAAAGCATAAAAGAATTCTGTTGTTTTTGTCTTGCCTGCGACAACAGTCGCAGTATGCGTGACATAGGATTACTATCCGGCAGCGGTGTAATCTATTTGTTAAAACTTTATATTTCAGAAGGTAGAAGGCCTGGATGCTTCATACCTTGTTTGCAGATACCTTATGTTACGAAGTTTTCGTCTGTCATATGTCCATTATCCTTGACCTCACTTTCATGGTTCAGTGACTGCTTGAAAAAAAATTATTGTTTTTTTGTCATGTGAATTTCTCACTTATTTTGAGTAATAAGATACCTATATTTAGTATATTGGTTCCTTGCAAGATCTACATGTCCATCAGACAGGGTTCACCTGACCTCGACCTCATTTTATGGATCAGTGATCAAGATTAAAGTTACGTGTTCAGGTCCGTTTCTCAGATGCCATAAGCAGTAGGTCAACTATATTTGGTGTATGAAATGATTGTAAGAGGTACATGTCAATGTGGCAAGTTTCATTCTTCCTTGACCTCATTTTCATGGTTCATTGGTCAATGTTAAGTTTTGTGTTTTTGTCTGTTAAATGTGACTGTTGTTCAAGTACTATAAGCAATAGGTCAACTGTATTTGGTGTATGGAATGATTGTAAGGTGTACATGTCTGTCTGGCAGGTATAATCTGACCTTGACCTGATTTTCATGGTTCATTGGTCAATGTTAAGTTTTTGTGTTTTGGTCTTTTTTATCTCGCTTGCGAAATTCGTAGTATACAAGACATAGGGATAACTATCTGGCGGCGACGATATAAACTATTTGTATAAAGCTTTATATTTCAGAAGGTAGAAGACCTGGATGCTTCATACCTTGTATGCAGATACCTTATGTTGAGAAGTTTCTGTCTGTCATATGTCCATTGTCCTTGACCTCATTTTCATGGTTCAGCAACTGCTTGAAATAAAATTATAGTTTTTTTGTCATGTGAATTTCTCACTTATTATGAGTAATAGAATAACTATATTTGGTATATGGGTTCCTTGCAACGTCTACATGTCCATCAGACAGGGTTCACCTGACCTCGACCTCATTTCATGGATCAGTGATCAAGGTTAAAGTTACGTGTTTAGGTCAGTTTCTCAGATGCCATAAGCAGTAGGTCATGGTGTATGAAATGATTGTAAGAAGTACATGTCAATGTAGCACAGGTTTCATCTGACCTTGACTTCATTTTCGTGGTTTATTTGTCAATGTTTATAAGTTTTATGTTTTGGTCTGTTTTCAATTACCATAAGCCATAGGTCAACTATTATATTTGGTGTATGAAATGATTGTAAGGTGTACATGTCAGTCTGGCAGGTTTCATCTGACCTTGACCTCATTTTCATTGTTCATTGGTCAATGTTTATTTTTTGTGTTTTGGTCTGTTTTTCAAATACTAGAATCAGTAGGTCAACTATATTTGGTGTATGGAATGATTATAAGGTATACATGTCTGTCTGGCAGGTACATGTATAATCTGACTTTGACCTCATTTTCATGGTTCATTGGTCAATATGTTAAGTTTTTTGTTTTGGTCTGTTTTTCAATTACCATAGGCAATAGGTCAACTATATTTGGAGTATGGTATGATTGTAAGGTGTACATGCCTGTCTGACAGAATTTATCTAACCTTGACCTCATTGGCATGGTTCTTTAGAAATGTAAAGTTTTTGTGATACTTGTAGTAAAACCTTTATCTTTAAGACTTTCAACATTAAATCAATGGTCAGTAAAGCAGGCGAGACATTTCAGCGTGTGCACTCTTGTAATTAACATGCTAATTAAGATTCCCCAAAATAATATATATATATATACATGTACATGTCTGCCTGTGTGTAGTGACAACTGCAAATTATACCTTGTCCATCCGATTTCTTATGATTTAGGAATACCAGGCCTTAGAATATATATAAAGTGCCTAGAACATGTAGAAAATCAACCTAACGATGTTAGAGTAGATTTGATTCGTAACTTCCTCCCCGGCACCGGGGCTGGAACCTGTACTTTTTTTTCTAACTTCTACGACAACACCGCCTAGCATTGCGCAGAGACCTTATCCCCTCCTCTAACTCTAGCTTATAAAAATAAGCTTTCGTTTCGGGAGGTGTTACCTGCTTGTAGGAATTAAACAAGGATCTCTGATACAATAAGTATTTATTTTTAGTGTACAGAAATGATCATCTACTCATCTCTTCAGTATAATTGCAGGATGCTAATCTATTTTTAGAAGCATACACTCACTGTAAATAAATATATGTATATGTCTGCCTGTGTGTAGTGACAACTGCAAATTATACCTTGTCCATCGGATTTCTTATGATTAAGAAATACCAGGCCTTAGAATATATATAAGTGCCTAGAAAATCAACCTAACGATGTTAGGGTAGATTTGATTCGTAACTTCCTCCCTGGCGCCGGGGCTGGAACCTGTACTTTTTTCTAACTTCTACGACAACACCGCCTAGCATTGCGCAGAGACCTTATACATGTACATATATGTATATATATAACAAGTCAAAAGGGTACAACATCACCATTAAATAACTATAAAATGAACAAATATTAGATATTTCGGATAACAGATATCCTTCTTCAATAATAGCACGATGTCAAATGAATCATGTCAATATATATTCAAACTGAGAAACTATCAAAATCTTGAAATTTATACAATTAAAGCGAACACCACAGACGCTGGTACAATTTAAAATTTCCAAACACGGCGCAAAGATTACAAAGATATGCCAAATAAAATAGTTATTTGCGATGTGAACTGGCACAACTCTAAATTTCCAAAGGATGGTGATGTTGTACCTTTTGACTTGTTATATATTATATTTTGTAGTGTACAGAATCATATGATTCTGTACACTACAAAATATAATATATAACAAGTCAAAGCCCTCAGAGTAAAGCGGATTTGCTCCTCTGAGGAGGCTGTCACTCAGCGGTTACAGGAACTTCGCGGATTTTTAATCAAACGAGGTTATAAGAAATGGGACATAGATAAGGGGTTTGCGCGTGCTAACAATAACAGCCGCAATGACCTGTTACAGTACAAAAAGAAGAGGCGCAGCAAAATAGTTCCATTTGTTTTAACATACAATCCCGCCTTTACTAACCTTTCACGTTTGATCCGTGCCAATTGGCAAAGTATTGCCAATCACCCAAAATTATCCAAAATCTTTCCCGATCCTCCTGTCTTAGCTTTTCGGAGACCAGCAAGTCTAAAAGACTTATTTGTGAAAGCTGCCGTCTCCTCTAATAAAAGCTGTTCAACTACAGGATGGTGCAAGTCATGTGGTAACAAACGATGTCTGACTTGCCAACAAATACTGAATACTCAAACATTTACTTGCCACTCCACTGGGTCTGTGTACACAATATTTTGTAATGTAACTTGCAAAACCCAGAACGTTGTATACATTCTTCAGTGTCGATGTGGCATGCAGTATGTTGTCGAGACAGAACAGCCATTCAACAAACGCATGAATGGTCATCGTAGTGACTACACCTGCAAGCCCGACCTCCCCGTAAGTCGTCATTTAAGATCACATGGGAACGCCCAAGCTGATCTTAAAAAACTTACTATCACCATCATAGATCACAACGAGGATTGGTCAAAGGCCGACAGACTTGCTCGGGAAAGTTTTTGGATAAGAAAGCTCAGGACAGTTTCCCCAGAGGGCATTAATGAAAAAACATAGAAGAGTCACTCATTTTCCCTACCATCACTAATTCCTGCCATCACTTGTGTCCAATAACTCCGGCTTCCGTACTGGACTCTTACACTTTTCAGGAAGTTTTGAATTATACTAGCTTTAATTACAGTTGGCAGGGATGTGTAAATACGCAGCCACGTTCCATTACTTAACCTTAGTAAAAATTTATTACTCATTTTTCTTATCATCAAATTACTATATTTTTGGGATGTTTAAATACGCAGTCTCTGTTGCAATTGCTCTACCGTTGTCATATTTTAAATATTATACCAGCTTAGATCGGTCAGGACTGTTTATTGGGACTGTATTTCCACGCAGTTGTTTTACATCTCAACTGTCACCACCTTTGGGAATTTAGAGTTGTGCCAGTTCACATCGTAAATAACTATTTTTATTTTGGCATATCTTTGTAGTCTGCGCCGTGTTTGGAAATTTTTAAATTGTTCCAGCGTTCGCTTAAATTGTATAAATTTCAAGATTTTGATAGAGTCTTAATTTGAATTGACATGATTCATTTGTCATCGTGCAATTACCGAGGAAGGATATCTATTATCTGAAATATCTAACATATTGTTCGTTTTATTGTGTTTTTGGTGATGTACCCTTTAGACTTGTTATATATTATATTTTGTAGTGTACTGAATCATGTTTATATGATCCATCGCCCCGTAAGATTTATCGTTGACTATTTATTCAGTCATTTAATATATATATATATATATATAACCAGTCTAAAAGGGTACAACATCAGCAAAAATGACAATAAACGAACAAATGTAACTATAAATATTTCGGATAACAGATATCCTTCATCAATATGAGCACGATATAAAATGAATCAGATCAAACTATTCTGGGTATTAAACTAAAGCAATCTTGATTTCTATACAATAAAAAAAGTGAAACAGTTTTACCCGAACATCATATGTAGAGACGCTAATAAATTTTAAAATTTCCAAAAAACGACTCAAAGACATGCCTAAAATGAAAATAGTAATTAGAGATATGAACTGGCACAACTCTAAAATTCCAAAGTGACGTCAGTTAAGATGTTACAACAACTGTGTGTAAATTCATTCCCAAAAAAAAAACAGCACTGATCGATATAAGCTGGTAAAATATGTTAAACAGAGGCTGCGTATTTATCATCCCAAATAAATAGCAGTTTTATAATGATAAGAAAATATAATAGTAAAATTTGGCTAAGGTTAAATAATTGGACGTGGATGCGTACTTGTACATCCCTCCCAAATGAAAAAACCCTGGTATTTAAACTAGTAAAATTCCAAAAGAATCCTTAAAACTGTAAGAGTCAAGTAAGGAAGCCGGAGTAACTGGAAACAAATGATGTCAGGAAAATGAGTGATGGTAGGGAAAATGAGTGACTCATTCTATGTTTTTTCATTTATGCCCTCTGGGGAAACTGTCCTTAGCTTTCTTATCCAAAACCTTTCCCGAGCAAGTCTTTCGGCCCTTGACCAACCCTCGTTGTGGTCTATGATTATGATTAAGGTTTTGAGATCAGCTTGGGCGTGCCCAGGTGATCTCAAATGACGACTTACGGGAGGTCGGGCTTGCAGGTGTAGTCACTTGATGACCATTCATGCGTTTGTTGAATGGCTGTTCTGTCTCGCCAATATACTGCATGCTACATCGACACTGAAGAAGGTATACAACATTCTGTGTTTTGCAAGTTACATTACAAAATATAGTGTACACAGACCCAGTGGAGTGGCAAGTAAATGTTTGAGTATTCTGTATTTGTTGGCAAGTCAGTCTGTTACCACACGACTTGCACCATCCTGCAGTTGAACAGCTTTTATTAGAGGAGACGTCAGCTCACAAATAAGTCTTTGAGACTTGCTGGTCTCCGAAAAGCTAAGACAGGAGGATTGGGAAAGATCTTGAACAATTGTGGGTGCTTGGCAATAGTTTGCCAATTGGCACGGATCAAACGTGAAAGGTTAGTAAAGGCGGGATTGTATGTTAAAACAAACGTAACTATTTTGCTGCGCCTCTTCTGTTTGTACTGTAATAGGTCATTGCGGCTGTTGTTATAAGCACGCGCAAACCCCTTATCTATGTCCAATTTCGTATAACCTCGTTTGGTCAAAAACCGCAAAGTTCCTGTAACTGTTTAGTGACAGCCTCCTCAGAGGAGCAAATCCGCTTTACTCTGAGAGCTTGACTGTACGGGATACTTTTTGTACAGTGTTTGGGGTGACAGCTTTGGGGAGAAAGGTACTGATGTTTATCTGTAGGTTTACAGTAGAGATCTGTTGATATGACACCGTCCTTAATAGATGTAGTTGTGTCTAAGAAAGATATTTTGGAGTCGGAAATTTCATATGTAAATTTAATTGACTGGTGTGCGTTGTTTGCATGTCTGATAAAATCATCCAATTTTGTTGGGATTCAATCCATTTCATGTCAACATCATCGATGAAACGGAACCAAGACAGAGGTTTGGATAAAGATGTTGAAATAATTTCTTTCTCTAATTTTCCCATGAAAATATTGGCGTATGACGGTGCCATTTTCGTCCCCATCGCTGTTCCGTTTATCTGAAGGTAATGTTCACCATTAAAGGTGAAATTGTTGCATTTCAGAACCAGAGTGAGCAGCTGGACTAAACATTCGGTAGGTGGTTCTAAGGTGTTGCGAGAGTCCCATATTTCCTTACACGATTGTATTCCGTCATCATGAGGTATGTTGGTATACAATGAGGTGACATCTAAAGTGACAAGGAGGGTTTCCGGAGGAAGAGGTTCATGGATTCCATTTTACGAAGATAATTTGTAGTGTCTTGAATGTGAGAAGGAAGATTTTCATGAGATCTTAAATGAAAATCTACGAATTCCGAGATTTTCTCAGTCGGGTGGCCGTTTGCGGATACAATGGGTCTACCAGGGTTGTTAACTTTGTGTATTTTGGGAAGAAGATACAATCGACCAGGCTTGGCGTTCTCTGGTTTTAAATATCCGATTGTATCCTCATCAATGTGACCGTCATCGTGCATGGTTTGTAACGCAGTGATAATTTTGGAACTAAACTCGGAAGTAGGGTCATAGTCAAGCTTCTTATAAAAGCTCTCATCAGAGAGCTGACGCTCTGCTTCCGCGATGTAGTTAGTTTTGTCCATTATCACAACGGCACTCCCCTTGTCTGCTGGTTTTATCACAATATCATCTCGGTTTCTCAGCGATTGTATGGCTTTTTTCTCGTCAGAAGAGGTGTTATAAAACGACGAGTACTTGTTGCTAGCTAGATGAACAACATCCGATTCGATTTTGTCGATAACATCTTCCAGTGTAGCGGATTTGCTTGGTTTTGGAATCCATGAACTCTTCTTTTTAAAGTGCGGAATTCTGATTTCTTCCTCTGAGTCAGACGTGTCTGAGTCTTCCTCATTATCCTTGTTACCAAAATATTGGGATGATAAATACGCAACCTCTGTTTGACATATTTTTACCAGCTTATATCGATCAGTGCTGTTTTTTTTGGGGAATGAATTTACACAGTTGTTGTAACATCTTAACTGACGTCACTTTGGAATTTTAGAGTTGTGCCAGTTCATATCTCTAATTACTATTTTCATTTTAGGCATGTCTTTGAGTCGTTTTTGAAATTTTAAAATTTATTACCGTCTCTACATATGATGTTCGGGTAAAACTGTTTCACTTTTTTTTATTGTATAGAAATCAAGATTGCTTTAGTTTAATACCCAGAATAGTTTGATCTGATTCATTTTATATCGTGCTCATATTGATGAAGGATATCTGTTATCCGAAATATTTATAGTTACATTTGTTCGTTTATTGTCATTTTATACGATCGCAAAAATTTTGTGGTCGTATATTGGTATGACGTTGAGTCGTCGTCGTCGTCCGAAGACGCATTGGTTTTCGCACTCTAACTTTAGTTTAAGTGAATGGATCTCTATGAAATTTTACCATAAGCTTCAATATCACAAAAGGAAGGTTGGGATTGATTTTGGGGTTATGGTACCAACAGTTAAGGAATTAGGGGCCAAAAGGGGCCAAAATAAGCATTTTGTAACTTCCAGACATAACTTGTGTGTTAGTGTATGGATCTCTGACATTGTACCACAAGGTTCCATATCACACAGGGAATGCTGGGATTGATTTTTGGGGTAATTGCTTCAAAATTTTAGGAATTAGGGGCCAAAAAGGGGCAAAAAACAAGCATTTTTCTAGTTTCATGACAATAACTTGTGTGTAAGTGTATGGATCTTTCTGAAATTGTACTACAAGGTTCCATATCACAAAGGAAAGCTGGAATTGAGTTTGGGGTAATTGCATGAAACGTTTAGGAATTAGGAGCCAAAATAAGCATTTTTCTAGTTTCAGACAATAACTTGTGTTCAAGTGTGGATCTCTGAAATTGTACTGCAAAGTACCATACCTCAAAGGGAAGGCTGGGTTTGAGTTTGGGGATGATGAATCATAAGGGGTTCAAAAATTTGGGGGAGTTTTTGTTTTTCCTTTTTTCCTTTTTTTTTCTTTAAAATTTTCCATTTTAAGTTGGTTATTTCTCATTTATATTTAAAAGCAAATAATAATGATATGGCAGGAGATACACACCAAACAGGATGTGTAAATTATTATATAATAAGTATTGTGCAATAGCAAGAAATTTTCAATTGCACAGTATTGCACAATAGCAAGAAATCTTCAATTGCACAGTATTGCGCAATAGCAAGAAATATCCAATAGCACAATATTGCACAATAGCAAGAAATTGTCAATTGTACAGTATTGCACAATAGCAAGAAATATTCAATTGCACAGTATTGCGCAATTGCAAGAAATATTCAATTGCACAGTATTGTGCAAAAGAAGATACTTTGTATAAATTGCTTATTTCTTGACCAATTTCAATGGGGTTTTATTCTTGAACTCTTGGGGTTCTTTAATATGCTGAATCTAACCGTGTATTAAGTTTTTATACGACCGCAAAAAAATTTTTGTGGTCGTATATTGGTATGACGTTGGCGTCGTCGTCGTCCGAAGACGCATTGGTTTTCGCACTCTAACTTTAGTTTAAGTAAATGGATCTCTATGAAATTTTACCATAAGGTTCAATATCACAAAAGGAAGGTTGGGATTGATTTTGGGGGTTATGGTACCAACAGTTAAGGAATTAGGGGCCAAAAAGGGGCCAAAAATAAGCATTTTTGTAACTTCCAGACATAACTTGTGTGTTAGTGTATGGATCTCTCTGACATTGTACCACAAGGTTCCATATCACAAAGGGAATGCTGGGATTGATTTTGGGGGTAATTGCCTCAAAATTTTAGGAATTAGGGGCCAAAAAGGCAAAAACAAGCATTTTCTAGTTTCATGACAATAACTTGTGTGTAAGTGTATGGATCTTTCTGAAATTGTACTACAAGGTTCCATATCACAAAGGGAAAGCTGGAATTGAGTTTGGGGTAATTGCCTGAAACGTTTAGGAATTAGGGGCCAAAAGGGGCCAAAATAAGCATTTTCTAGTTTCCAGACAAAACTTGTGTTCAAGTGTATGGATCTCTCTGAAATTGTACTGCAAGGTACCATACCTCAAAGGGAAGGCTGGGATTGAGTTTGGGGTGATGAATCATAAGGGGTTCAAAAATTTGGGGGTTTTCTTTTTTTCCTTTTTTTTCTTTAAAATTTTCCATTTTAAGTTGGTTATTTCTGATTTATATTTAAAAGCAAATAATAATGATATGGCAGGAGATACACACCTAACAGGATGTGTAAATTATTATATAATAAGTATTGTGCAATAGCAAGAAATTTTCAATTGCACAGTATTGCGCAATAGCAAGAAATCTTCAATTGCACAGTATTGCGCAATAGCAAGAAATATCCAATAGCACAATATTGCGCAATAGCAAGAAATTGTCAATTGTACAGTATTGCGCAATAGCAAGAAATATTCAATTGCACAGTATTGCGCAATTGCAAGAAATATTCAATTGCACAGTATTGTGCAAAAGAAGATACTTTGTATAAATTGCTTATTTCTTGACCAATTTCAATGGGGTTTTATTCTTGAACTCTTGGGGTTCTTTAATATGCTGAATCTAATCGTGTATTAAGTTTTTGGATTTTGGGCCCCGTTTTAAATTGGTCCACATTGAGGTCCAAAGGGTCCAAAATTAAACTTTGTTTGATTTCATCAAAATTGAATTATTGGGGTTCTTTGATATGCCGAATCTAACCGTGTATTTAGATTCTTAATTTTGGTCCCGTTTTCAAATTGGTCTACATTAAGGTCCAAAGGGTCCAAAATTAAACTTAGTTTGATTTTTAAAAAATTGAATTCTTAGGGTTCTTTGATATGCTGAATCTAAACATGTATTTAGATTTTTGATTATGGGCCCAGTTTTCAAGTTGGTCCAAATCGGGGTCCAAAATTAAACTTTGTTTGATTTCAACAAAATTGAATATATGGGGTTCTTTGATATGCTGAATCTAACCATGTATTTAGATTTTTGATTTTTGGGCCCCGTTATCAATTTTTTCCACATTGAGGTCAAAAGGGTCCAAAATTAAACTTTGTTTGATTTCATCAAAATTGAATTATTGGGGTTCTTTGATACGTCGAATCTAACCGTATATTTAGATTCTTAATTTTGGTCCCGTTTTCAAATTGGTCTACATTAAGGTCCAAAGGGTCCAAAATTAAACTTAGTTTGATTTTAACAAAATTGAATTCTTAGGGTTCTTTGATATGCTGAATCTAAACATGTATTTAGATTTTGATTATGGGCCCAGTTTTCAAGTTGGTCCAAATCGGGGTCCAAAATTAAACTTTGTTTGATTTCAACAAAATTGAATATATGGGGTTCTTTGATATGCTGAATCTAACCATGTATTTAGATTTTTGATTTTTGGGCCCCGTTATCAACTTTGTCCACATTGAGGTCAAAAGGGTCCAAAATTAAACTTTGTTTGATTTCATCAAAATTGACCTCTTGGGGTTCTTTGATATGCTGAATCTAACCATGTATTTAGATTTTGGATATTGGACCATAATAGGTGAATGTCCAATTTAAAATTTTAAGTTCTTAGACCACATTCATTCTGTGTCAGAAACCTAGGCTGTGTCAAATATTTAATCACAATCCAAATTCAGAGCTGTATCAAGCTTGAATGTTGTGTCCATACTTGCCCCAACTATTCAGGGTTCGACCTCTGTGGTCGTATCAAGCTGCGCCCTGCGGAGCATTTTATTTGGTGATGTACCCTTTAGACTGGTTATATATTATATTTTGTAGTGTACTGTATCATATTTATATGATCCATCGCCCCGCAAGATTTATCGTTGACTATTATTCAGTCATTTTATATATATATATATACAAGTCTAAATTGAAAACTACGTTCAAACCTATGATTGCGTTGGATATATGTGGGCAGGAATTCGCTAATGTTACTTTAGTGTGACATTGCAAGAAAAAATAAAAATCATTATAAGCTTCCAAATTTTTTACAAATTATTGCTGCAAATGGCGTCCTTCTATTTGTAACAAAAAAAAATCATTTTTAAACTTAGTGTCAGTTTGGAACCAAAGCAATTAATGAATTTGGAGCATGTAACAAGGACACTTTTTCCAAATTGAGATTAATGATTCCTTAACTCATTCAACATTCAATATCATATATATTGATCACAAAACATTGTCTATCATCTTAACTCTAAAATGTGTATTTTCATTTCTTTCAGAAATTTTGTAAAAACAGGTTTCCTCTACTTTTCTGTCAATGTTACATGCAATGTTTAAGAGATAAATACAGTAAGAATCATTTTCTTTCTGAACATGAAAAAGCTCTTTTTCATTGTGTTACCCTCACATTAAAAAATTGTATCAATATTTTTGCAATTATCTCTTTTCTGTCATAAAATAGTGACGTAAATGTTGCATGTAACGTGGACACAAAAAATATGAATAATGAACCATGCCAGAATTGACCTTAAAAGATATAAAAAGCCTCCAAACAACCATCTGAATGTAAATTATACAATTATACTCCCACATTTCTCATATATGATATTATTTAAATAGTGGTTAATACCGAAACCATTCACCTAAATTTCAGACAGCAGACATATTTTTTAACTATACCAGTAGTTATGCTTGTTCATGGTGGTACACCATGGAAGGCTTAATTAAAAGATATTCAAATGTCAAAATAACCAGAAAAATAAAACTAAGACCAAAGATAGATCAATTGATGAAGGAGTCATCCAAAATTTCCACAACATGAAACATTTTTATATCAGTAAGTAAGCAACCCGTTTTTTTTATGCACAGGGATGAGATTGATAAGAAGACAACCACACAACCATCAGCATCCACAAGTTTCTCACTAACTAATACTGACAAAGTAAGGGTACAAAATGATTACATGTATCCCTCATTCATGTGACACAGTTACACTTAAAACTAATAGTATGAAAAACCAAGGCAAAATATGGACAAATCTACGAGAGAACTTGATACAGCTGCATTTATGGAGAATCTTATTTTCAATCGTTTACATAACTTCTATAAAGCACAATTTGGGTTTCATTTTTGAGGTTGTTGTCTGATAGACATTACCCCGTGTCTCATTTTATTTCTGCTGGTTAATCTTACATTTATGATAACTTTCTAAGGTTTAAACAATAAATTTTATTTTAAACATTCAAAACAAGTTTCTTGTTTCTTGTTTACTGTCTCCAACATCTTCAACTATCTATCTGAAAAAGAAAAGAAAAAAGCAACAATTAATCTACCCTCAATCAGAACCAAAATCCATGCATAGATTATAAAATTTACAATAATATACAAACTCTCAAATTTCTTGTTTCGATTTTTCAATGCCATTTCAACTCGAAAACTTGTTACATAAACTACAGGAAGCCATAATTTAAAGGGCCCCATAATGACCAGTGTAAAACAATTCAGAAGAGAAAACCAACACCCACTAGACCATAGTCCTGTTTTCAACTTTATTTGGCCTTCTTTTACTTTTTTGATTCATTAGCGTCACTGAAGAGTCTTTTGTAGACGAAAAGCGTGTCTGGCCTACAAAATTTCAATTCTCAATTTCTGGTATCCATGATGAGTTTATTATTATTATTTTGAAATCAGAAGAATCTCTTATAATGCAAAAGAAATTCTGGAATGTCAATTATTGGCATAACAAATTAAAAAAAGATGTTACAAATTGAATTCCTCATGATTTCTATAATGAGCATCAGTAAATACATGTGTTGACTGGTGATTGAAAAGGGATAAATAAACAAGATTTTGAAATAACTATCTTCTACACTGCTGTAGAATGGTGACAAATGGGAGATCACTAGTATACATGTCTGCATACACAGTCATCATCGTCTGGTTTTCTGACACAGACAAACACTACTATCTGACTGGCTGAAAGGACAGTCATCACCTGACTCACTAACAGGGACTTATCAGACTGGCTAACACAGACATCATAATCTGCCAGGCTGACAGGGACATCACCATCTGACAGGCTGACAGGGATATCACCATCTGACTGGCAGACAGGGACATCACCATCTGACTGGCTGACTAGGACATTACCATCTGACTGGCTGACAGGGACATCACCATCTGACTGGCTGACAGGAACATCACCATATGACTGACTGACAGGAACATCACCAACTGACTGACTGACAGGAACATCACCATCTGCCAGGCTGACTAGGACATCACCATCTGTTGGCTGACAGGGACATTACCCTCTGACTGGCTTACAAGAACATCACAGACTGACTGACTGACAGGAACATCACAAACTAACTGGTTGACTGATATGTACATCACCATCTTCCAGGCTGACAGGGACATCATTATCTGTCTTGCTGGCAGGGACATCACCATCTGACTGGTTGACAGGGACAGTATTTTTGCAGCATCTTCCTGAGAGTTTTCTTTGTCACATTTATTGCTGATCCTCTTTTCTTTCTTAGGTTTATATTGCCTGTAGATTTTCAAGACCGACACCAATTTTGTTGTCAATGAAGAAAATACACTTCTAAAAGATAATCTATATTTAGAAATAAAGATGAAGTTTGATGGTGGTAAAACAAGTTAAATTATCAATAATCTCTTTATAGAGCAAAGGAGTTAGTAAATGTTATCAGTTCTGTTCATGCGTGTAACATTGACAGAAAAGTAAAAGGTTGTATGTCAATGTTACATACATGAAGACCATAAGATGAAAGTGGTGTGCTTAATAGTCAACTTTGGAGAAATAATATTATTGCTGCCCAGTAATATCTAATTAATCATTTAGGTTATCAAATGTTATATAAAAGTCTGACTTTAAGAAAGTAATACCTTTGCATGTAACATAAAAAAATCTTGACACAAAATATTGTTGTCAATGTTACTAACTAGTGTTAAAAGACAAATTAAACAGGAAAACATGAAAACGCTTTAATTTTGTAAAATAAAAATAAAATAATAGCTCCATATGGCAGTAAGTTTTGTTTACGCATGTAACACTGGCCTGAACATGTAAAAGTCTAAATAATAGACTCTGTCAATGTTACATACACAATTTCTTAATGAAAAAAAGTTTAATTTGGGTTTACTTTATACATTATTTTTAAAATAAGTATCATGATGATAACTTTGAATATTAAAATTAGATTAACTGTTGATTTCAACACAGTAAAATCTTCTCATGTAACACAAAAAGACCTGACACGAAAATTGCTGTCCATGTTACTCATAAAGTTATCATATAAGCATCAAAGAAATTGTGTGATGACAATATTTCAGATGTTAGACATTTATAAACTCAGATAAATTCATTTTAAAGCTCATATCAGAGGTTTGGAAATCAATGCTTTTAAAACATTATAATTCTGGGTTATGCATGTAACATTGACAGGAACACCAACAAATGATGAGGGAAAATTGCTAGTCAATCAAGGAAAAAAATAAACACAAATAATTAAAACTCATTTATTTCTTTAATATCATTTTTATGAAGCAAATTTAAATTTCAACAAGATTTTATTGATGGAATAATTGTATGCACATTTATTAGGTTGTAGCATGTAACCTGGACGCAGAAGATGTGTCAATGTTACATGCCTTTAAACGATAAGAATTACAAGTAAATATTGTAAAGTCTATAAATCAAGAAAGATCAACAACTTCTCTGTTAAGAATTCAGCATAAATTTATATTTGATTTAATATTATGCACTGGCCAATTATGCATTAAGTGTAATAAAGTAATATTGTTTTTATTCTCGTGTCAATTTTACCTTTTATGTTTTCAAATTTAGTTGTCAGTTATCTTTATGATGCTGAGAAAGAATACAAGTACTAGTTAATCAAATTGGCAATTAATCTGTGGTATTTCATGTAAAAAATTAGATTGATAAGGCAAACCGTACAAAAAAAAGCTCTTGCATGTATCATAGACACCTTTCCTTGGTAAATATTTTCGTGTCAATGTTATGTACAGAAATCTCTCCAGCAATAAAATGAATATCGTAAGGGTCAAACCTGTTTAAATACAAGATAAACTTATATTTTTGAAAAAATTGCAAAGCAAGTCACACATCATTATCAAAGAACCTAATTTACTCAGAAAGTGCATGTAACACTTCATTGTGAGGTCAAATTAACCTGGTCCCACTCTCTTATCATCTGCTTGATCACTGGTAGATGCCAAGTGTGAAAGATGACAAAGCCACCTTTTAATGTTATTGTCAGTGCGTTGAAATGTGGAAAAAATAATTATGGTAATGCTTACTATAAAAAATATACAACTGTTATAAAAAGATGAGTATCATTGGGCAGTATTGACACGAAAATGAAATAAATTTTCTTACCTTCTATATTTTTCAAACTTCAGTTGATTGATGAAAATGATGAAATCCAAATTGTACCCATTGTTGACACCTTTCAAAACTTGCAATGCTGGACCAATAACTTGTTTCCAAAGCTAATTAGCTGATGAAAAGGTGCATGTAACATTTG
Source organism: Mytilus coruscus (assembly GCA_017311375.1). Taxonomy (NCBI): domain Eukaryota; kingdom Metazoa; phylum Mollusca; class Bivalvia; order Mytilida; family Mytilidae; genus Mytilus; species Mytilus coruscus. Next base: position 47,614 of record JAASAO010003412.1, read on the forward strand.
TTGACGGGAAAAGTTACATGCACTTGTCCATTTTCAAACGTATTTTATTTGCAGCAATAATCGGATTCTGTACAAAATGGGTTTTCTAACCGATAGACCGATCATTTTGCAGTTGATTTTCAACTATTATAGTAGAACAATTCTTCAGGCATATTCTAAATTATGACTTGGGGTTTTGCCACTGCAGAAATGTCACACTTTTTGTCTACAGTTTTCCACTGCCGGCACATAACAAGTGCTGATTTCTTGTTAATTTTGGGAAGTTTGCTATAGCAATACTTTCCTAAGGCGTCGGCCTCTAACTTCCGGTGACAGACTATCGCAAATGTTCTGCTCCAAGATAATGTAGTACTAGTGTTTGATGCTGATTCTAGGAAGATGCTTTTGAAATTTTGAGTCCTTTTGAAAAGATTACAGCTTGAATAAAAAAGGAATGAATGTTCACCGACAATTCAGGTGAATTTAACTTCATTTTGAAAATGATTATTACAAACACTACTTCGCGGATTTTCCATGCGGTGAAGAGAAAATCAAAAGAAATCTATGCGAGACATCGTTTCATTCATTAATATTTCATGAATGAACATTTTACCGCGCAATTTTTTCTATGTACGATATTTACAAATGTTTAGTATTAAATATAAAGTAATGAAGCCCGAGCGTATCGAAAGAATCCCGTATGACTGACATTACTGAATGCAACGTACTTTTTAACATGTTTATATTTTGACCAAGCCGTCGGATAATTGACAAGTGATAAAAGTTTGATTGAACAATTATACACAGGTGACAGAAATACTCGAAAGTCATATGGCTTATGTCACACGCCAAGGATGAGTAAAGGTAAATACCGGCTATGATAGAAAAGTGCATGTTTTTGTCAAAACATCGATTGGAAGGTTTTGATGCCAAAAACATTTGAAAACTTTTGAATTCCGCTATTTAAATAATAGCTATTTCACATTCCAATGTGAATTTAAGGACCTTCACTCGTCCAGCATGCTCAGTCACGTGGATCAAACTGGCAGCTGAAAACATTGACTCAACGACAGTTCGTACATATCACAGCCCATGTCCTCAGTGTTAGGATTAACAATAACATTTGTACACAAATCGTTACAAGGATAAGGCAGACAAGTCAGCTTCTACTTAGAATAACTCATTGTATCAAGACAAGTGCTGTAGCAACATGATTAAATAAAATCTGTCCATGTAATAGCAAAATGACTTAAGTTACTCTTAGTGGTAGTCCAAATAATTATGACGAACCAAAAATCTCAAATGTTATTGCCTCAATGCTAAATTTCACAGCATCAACTTTAAAATGTGTTACAGGGTTATAATCACCTCTATGAATCTAGTGTTTATAAACTTTTTATTCCTTTCGTCATACTGCTATTGTTATGACCCCACCGTATTAAGTTTTACCCTTTTTCTTCTGTTAGTATGTACGTCCCTTACTTGTACATACGTCCGTACATCCAAAAATTAGTTTCTGTTCTCTAACTTTAGTTTTCCTAAACCAAATTGTATGAAACTTATACGCAATACTTATTTCCACAAAACACAGGTCAAGTTGAATTTTGGTGGCGTCGATTTTACAATTCTAGAGTTATGCTCCTTAACAAATGGAAAAGTTGCTTGAATTTTTGTTTACGATCTCTAACTTCATGAACTTTAGTTTGTCTCAACCAAATGTTATGAAACTTATACACAAAGCTCATTATCACAAAACACTGTTTAGATTTGAGTTTCGGTGGCGTCAGTTTTACTGTTCTAGAGTTATGCCCTTTACAAATTTAAAATTTTGATTGTTGTCGAGCCTTCAACTTTTTTTGAAAAAGCGAGACATAGCGATCCTACATATTGTCGGCGGCGTCCACAAATTCTCACTCTGTGGTTAAAGTTTTCGAAATTTTAATAACTTTCTTAAACTATCCTGGATTTCTACCAAACTTGGACAGAAGCTTGTTTATGATCATACAATAGTATCCAGAAGTAAATTTTGTAAAAAAAAAATTCCATCTTTTGAGTATTTTACTTATAAATGGACTTAATTTTTCTGCCAGGAAACATTACATTCACTCTGTGGCTAAAGTTTTTAAAATTTAATAACTTTCTTAAACTATCCCGGATTTGTACCAAACTTGGACAGAAGCTTGTTTATGATCAAAAGCTAGTATCTAGAAGGAAATTTAGTTAAAATTTTGTTCTTGTTTTTCCGTATTTTACTTATTAATGGAGTTAGCTTTTCTTCCAGTTAACATTACATACAGTCTGCAGTTAAATTTTTAAAAACATTTATTAGATTTTTACCAAACTTGGACAGAAGCTTCTAACAATCAAAAGATAGTATAGAGAGGAATATTTTTATTAACTTTTTCCTTTTTTTTGTTGAGCCTCCGATAAACAGCAAAAGTAGGCGAGACACCGGGTTCCGCGGAACACTTACAAATATTTTTCAATTCCGTGCTCTAACTTTAGTGTGTCTCAACCAAATGTTACGAAACTTGTACACAATACTTTTAACCACAAAACCAAGATCAAGTTTGAATTTTGTGCCGTCATTTTACTGTTATGGTTAGGGTTATGCCCAGTTACAAATGGAAAAAAAATACTATAAAATCACAGGCCCTAGATATGGCATGGGCACATAAAGAAATTTAACAGAGCTTATTGTATATTTGATTATTTTAGAACAACAGTTTAAGGTTTCAATAGAAAATATCAAAATTTAAATGACAAACAATGAAAAAAAATAATTTTTGATAATTGCTGAAAAGAAAATGGTTTAGTTAAAAACATCAAAGCTGTGATTAAATACATATTTGAAATAATACACATCTATAACCTATTTGAAATAATACACATTCTACAGTTGCAAACTTCCCAGAGGTGCTATCCAGCACTTTGATTTTAATTGGATCCATATTTTTGCATGTGGCAAGAAAGATTAACCCACTTTGATATTTAAACAATATTTATTCTCCATATTTGCATGATTTCTTTATTTTTTATTGGATAAACACTATTGACCCTAAAATTTCATTAGCAAATTCCTGCCCATATATATATAAACGAGTCTAAATTGAAAACTACGTTCAAACCTATGATTGCGTTGGATAATATATATATATAATAAGTAATTTTAAAAGTAATAATTTGAATGGTAAGTAAGTGATAATAACATTTTCTTGATATTTTTCCTCAAACTTCAAATCTTTTAAAGGGTTAAACAATTTAGATTGCATGAAAATAAAACCAATTATGTATATATATATATATATATATACACGTCTAAACATGTGACAACTTTATGACAGACATTCTCTATCGGATAACACATGGTTATACAGGGCTAACACCATAATATATATAATTCGTCTCAAATTTATCCCAACAATGTTAGATCTGTAAATTTGCGTTAGCATATTTTTGTTCTTCCCTCAGTGGGATTGGAACCCTTGCTACTGTGACATCATGGCAACACCGCCTGCACCGTGTACAGCGCCCTAGACCACTCGACCACCTAGGCTACATAAAAATTTAGCTTTCGGTGGTCAATGTAATGCCTTTCCTCGTTGGCTTTATCTAGGGTTGTAACACAGTATATAATAAAATCAAAATTTTATGTGGCGGCATGATAATTAACATTATCATCCTTTATGACAGACAAAATAGCTGATCTGAAAGTTACACCATCTACTTGCCACTGTACATCATGTACTATGTTACAACCCTCAGATATGACATTTTTACGGTTTATTTGATCATGTTGATATATATACAATGTGAGCGTGTGTTTAAATGTTTTGTAAATCAGGAAAAAAATCTAGAAGTTTTTAAAATCATTCTTAATGATTGAGTAGTCAATGGTAGTTGCTGACAGGTAAATTTCCAAAGGATACATTTTTAAACTTTTATATTGCACTTCTATTATACTAAAATAATGAGGTCCAATTTGTTAGCTGGCATGACTTAAAACGACGAATCTAAGAATTCAACTTTATATATAACTAATATAGGACAATGGTGTTGATTAAAAATTATACCATTCCAGGCCCTTTTGTTTTCCACATAATTAATATTACCAATAATTAACATGTTGCGTGTGTGCTATAGTATTATATAACTTTCTGGTCTTTCACCCTACTGAAATTAATTTTATATAAATAGAACTTGAGGGATAATTGATCTATGTAAAAAGTAAATTTTTCAATTTCCGGGTGCGGGAATTTCTCGCTACATTGAAGACCTGTTGGTGACCTTCTGCTGTTGTTTTTTTCTATGGTCGGGTTGTTGTCTCTTTGACACATTCCCCATTTCCATTCTCAATTTTAAATTGCAGAAACATTGTCAGCAAGGTCAATTAGAATGGATTATCACATCCTAATTTTAACGGTGATGTTGTTTATAGAGCCAGTAAATGAAGATACAATGTAAACTTATCGATTCTTTGAATAAACTGAATCTAAAAGGTTATCAATTTAACACTAAGATCTTTGAATATTGTTTTATCGGTTTTATCATTGCTTTCTGTCCTACAAGATTATCCTGTTGACACTTATATTTTTGCATTGCACAAGGTCTTGTTTTTCTCAGACTGTTTATGATTGATTGATTGTTGTTTGCTTTACGTACGTGGCAAATGTTTCATTCATTTTCAGAAGGAGACTGTTTATGGCGTCTTAACACTCAATCCATTGGATGTGTACTGATTGATATTTTAGCCTGGGAAACATGATTGTTAGCTCACAAGTCCGTCGTCCTTCGTAAACTTTTTCAAAGATTTTCTCCTCTGAAACTAGTCAACCAATTTTAACCAAACTTTAGGTAAATGATCCTTAAGGTATCTAGTATAAAGTTTGTGATTTTTAATCTTGTTCCTCAAGAAACATGGCCACTATAGCTAAAAATAGAACATACGGGGTAAAATGCAGTTTTTGGCTTACATGTATATATATCTCAAAAACTAAAGCAGTTAGAGCAAAACTCATTACCGACGGGGTAAAAATGATCAGCAGGTCAAGATCTATCTGCGCAGAAATTTTCTGACGAATCATTCAACCCATTGTGGGGTTATTTCCCCTGAAATTTCACAGTTTTTGGTTATTATCTTGAATATAATATATATATACAAATGTAGATAGAGAGAAACAGTAACAGAAAAATGTTCAGCAAAGTAAAATATACAAATAAGTCAGACCGACGGAAATCGTCAATTGAACCCTTATAGGAGTTATTGCCCTTGAAAGACTATTTTATTAATTTAAAAAGTTTTTTGCAGAAGCTATGATAGATAGAGAGAAACTGTAAATGGCAAAAATGTTTAGCAGAGTAAGACCTACAATAAGTCAACATGACCGAAATCGTCAATTAATCCCTTATAGTTCTTGCCCTTTAAAGACATGTTTATCATTTTTACTTGTTTTTTTGCAGAAATTATGAAATACACAGATAGAAACTTTAAATGGCAATAATGTTCAGCAAAGTAAGACCTACAAATAAGTCAAACATGACCAAATTCTCCAATTGATCCCTTAGAGGAGTTATTGCCCTTGAAAGTTGATTTTACCATTTTTAAGTTTTTGCATAAACTATGATAGAGAAAACGTTAATAGGCAAACATTTTCGGCAAAGAAAGACCTACAATTAAGTCAAGCATGACCAACATTTTCAATTGACCTCTTGTAGGAGTATTGACCTTGAAAGATGATTTTACCATTTTTTTAGTTTTTTCAGAAACTATGATAGAAAGCTTTTAATTAAGACAGAAAGTTTAAATGGCCAAAATGTTCAGCAAAATTAAAGACCTACAAATAAGGTCAAACTTGACTGAAATCGTCGATTGGTCCCTTACAGGAGTTATTGCCCTTGAAAGATATTTTTACCAATTTTTTTAGTTTTTTGCAGAAAGTATGATCGATAGACAGAAACTTGAAATGGCAAAAAAGTTCAGAAAAGTAAAACCTACAAATAAGTACAAGGAGCCTCTTGTTTATTTACATATCTAATGCAAACATGTATATATATTTGCAGATTTCCATGAGGATTGTTTGAGATGCATACATAGAATACCTGAACAAAGAGATAGACCTATAAAAAATGATGAATCATATATTTGCACATTATTAGCAAATCATCTGTTCTCCAGGCTAACTATTCGGTTCTCTGGACATCATTATTTTTTAACAAATGACTATCACAATAAGTTCGATGTTTGTCCTTGCATGAAATGTGGTCAGCAGATCAGATATCGGAATACTGGAATTGGTGAGTTATTTGTCATAATTTGCATATATATATTTCTTTGAACAGCCACATGAATATGTGACAAGATTAAACCAGATCTTCTGAAATGGCAACCTCCTCCTTTTAACTTTAAATGTTGATCGATGTAATTACATGTACAAAAGTGTACAGTGATTAGCCAATGAAATGAATGATTTTACAAATAAACATGAATTTAACATGTATACAAACTTTGAATATATATAGCAAAGTGCTCTTGACTAATGAAATTGTAGGATTTGATGTGTCTTAATCGTGAAGAATGAATGTAAATCATGTTCTTATGTCCTATTGTTTAGGCCTACTTATTGTTCAAAACAAAGAATTTCTATAAATGCGTGATAGCTGCCCAAAGCATATTTATCAGCTTGAAAATATTAAATTTCATGATTGAAATTGTTTAAAATTGAATCGTTAAACAAGCACTAAAATCAAAATAATTTGAAATTTACCAGTGCAGTAAACATTGGTACCATTAAAGTTATAAGTTGAATACTAATAATTTCAAAATTACTAGAAAAATCACAATATCAAAGCAATGCAAAAGAAATAAAAACTTTTAAAATTGAATTTTATAACTCCAATCTTTATCTAGAACACGATTATCAAAAACTCGGATTACTGGATCCGTGGTTGGTAAAAATAGTATTTGCAAATATTCTGATGCAATTAAAACAGGAGGTTAAATAAACCTTTGAATTTCATATAAAAGGCATTTTATTTGAACATTTAAATTTTAGTTAATCATGTCAATTACCTCACTTAATGAAATAGTATTTGATGTAAAGTGCTGGAATAAAATTTAGTTGTAAGTAAAATTTTGCATTTATTGATTTGAACTGTAAACAAACAAACAGATCCTTCCTCACTAACATATTAAAACTTAAAACCTTTACTAAATTCTTCCGTAGATACAAAGATTTAGTTTGGAAGTTTGGCTGTACCTGTAGAAAACTTATTTCAAACGGAATAGCACATCCTACATGTCCTAATTTTTACGGTGATGTTGTTTACCGAGCCCGGAAATTTAGATACAATCGGGTTAAACTTATCAATCCTTTAAGTAAACTTATTCTAAAAGGTTACCAATTCAATAGTGTAAAAAAACACCGTAAGGGAACAGATCACCCACACTTGTAAAAGTGAAAAGGCTTAAATTATTGTAATATATAAACAAATTTGTTTTCAAATTAGTATAATCTGAATAATTCTTTATTAATTAGTAATGTACAAATGTACATGTAAGTATGCTAAAATTGTGTATACATTTTTTAACAATGAACAAAAATTGGTGAGTAGACCATTTTCCTTAACCAAAATTAGTAGATAACTCTTAAGTTAATATAAGTTATATATATAAAATGAAATGACTTTGGCTTCAAGTTTGACCAATTTAGACAGAATGGCAATTTATGTTTAGGAGGGTTACATACATCTATAATCTTGATGAGTAAACTTTTCACATAAAGTTTGTCTATCATGTCTATGTGTGGTCATGTATATCTAAGAGTTACTGTACCAATACTTTATCAAATTTATACACTTTATAAGAGTCTCAAACAAATTAACTTATAAAGTAAAATAGTTTGTTTTACATACATGACATATATATATCTTTTATGTATTACATTTTAATACTCTTAAAGAATCAGGCTAGTATTTTATATTACCCAGTAAATCCCAGGTTTTCCCAGTATTTCCCACCAGGCTGAGCAATACTCATAAAACACGTGTTTTAAACAACCCTGTTTCTAGTTTATTACTGTTTTATCTTTAATAATTTTGATGTTAGTTGAGTGGTGAAGTTATTAATATTCATTTTAATTTCAACCAATTGAATCAGATATCTTGTCAAGTTGGTACTGTAGTAAATATACTTCAGGGCAGTTGTAACTCATTGATAGAAATTCTTTGTTTTGAACTGTAAGTTATATTAATTAACATAAAACAGTAAAATTTGTCAGGAAATCTGGTAAGGCAGTTTAAGACAACAGATCGGAATAAAGCATTTAAAAATGTTTAATAGAATTCTCAAGTCATATTTATACATTCTATTTTATATGTACTATAAACTGAAGAATACATGCAGTTGTCTATTTTCATTTAAACTAGATTCTATGTCATCAACTATTTAGCTCACCTGGCCCGAAGGGCCATGTGAGCTTATGCCATCACTTGGCGTTGGTCGTCGTCCGTCGTCTGTCAGCGTCAGCATTGTCGTCGTAAACTATTTCAAGAATCTTCTTCTCTGAAACTACTGGGCAAAATATCTTCAAACTTTAACTGAATGTTCCTTAGGGTATCTAGTTTATAAATTGAATCTGAAGTTGTGATCTATGAACAAACATGGCCGCTGTTGCTAAAATTAGAACATAGGGGTCAAATGCAGTTTTTGGCTTATATCTCTGAAACTAAAGCATTTAGAGCAAATCTGAAGGGGTAAAAATGTTCATCAGGTTAAGATCTATCTGCCCTGAAATTTTCAGACGAATCAGACAACCCATTGTTGGGTTGCTGTCCCTGAATTGATCATTTTAAGAAAATTTTAGAGTTTTTATACGACCGCAAAAAATTTTGTGGTCGTATATTGGTATGGCGTCGTCGTCGTCGTTGTCGTCGTCGTCCGAAGACACATTGGTTTTCGCACTCTAACTTTAGTTTAAGTGAATGGATCTCTATGAAATTTTACCATAAGGTTCAATACCACAAAAGGAAGGTTGGGATTGATTTTGGGGGTTATGGTACCAACAGTTAAGGAATTAGGGCCAAAAGGGTCAAAAATAAGCATTTTGGTAACTTCCAGACATAACTTGTGTGTTAGTGTATGGATCTCTCTGACATTGTACCACAAGGTTCCATATCACAAAGGGAATACTGGGATTGATTTTGGGGGTAATTGCCTCAAAATTTAAGGAATTAGGGGCCAAAAAAGGGGCAAAAAACAAGCATTTTTCTAGTTTCATGACAATAACTTGTGTGTAGGTGTATGGATCTTTCTGAAATTGTACTACAAGGTTCCATATCACAAAGGAAAAGCTGGAATTGAGTTTGGGGTAATTGGTCCCAACAGTTTAGGAATTAGGGGCCAAGGGTCCAAAATCAAACTTTGTTTGATTTCATCGAAAATTGAACTATAGGGTTCTTTGATATGCCGAATCTAACTGTGTATTCAGATTCTTAATTTTTGGTCCCGTTATAAATTGGTGTACATTAAGGTCCAAAGGGTCCAAAATTAAACTTAGTTTGATTTTAACAAAAATTGAATTCTTGGGGTTCTTTAATATGCTGAATCTAAACATGTACTTAGTTTTTTGATTATGGGCCCAGTTTTCAAGTTGGTCCAAATCGGGGTCCAAAATTAAACTTTGTTTGATTTCAACAAAAATTGAATATATGGGGTTATTCGATATGCTGAATCTAACCATGTATTTAGATTTTTGATATTCGGGCCCAGTTATCAAATTGGTCCACATTGAGGTTTAGAGGGTCCAAAATTGAACTTTATTTGATTTCATCAAAAATTGAATTCTTGGGGTTCTTTGATACGCTGAATCTAACCATGTATTTAGATTTTGGATATTGGAATACCACAAAGGGATGGTAAGAATTGTCTTTGGGAGTTATGGCTCAAAGTGTTAAGGAATAAGGTGCAAAAAAGGGGGGAAAAGGGTTTGCAGGTTAATGGACAATTACTTAAGTACAAAACATAATTTAAAAGGCAGTGTAAGGTTGGTAATTGAAACTCATTTGAATATCTCACCTAAACTGCTTTTAAATTATTTATTTTGAAATTTGCCAAAACTTTATTATTAATAAATTCCATTGAAATTTGCCAATAACTTTAGTTTAATGAACTTCATTGAAATTTGCCAATATAAAATATTGCTGATGAAGCTTTTTGTTTATCTCACCTAAACTGCTTTTAAATTATGTATATTGAAATTTGCCAAAAACTTTATTATTAAATATCTGATTTATATATAAAAGCAAATAATAATGATAAGGCAAGAGATACACACCAAACAGGATGTGTAAATTAATATATTAAGTATTGTGCAATAGCAGGAAATTTTCAATTGCACAGTATTGTGCAATAGCAAGAAATCTTCAATTGCACAGTATTGCGCAATAGCAAGAAATATCCAATAGCACAATATTGCGCAATAGCAAGAAATTATCAATTATACAGTATTGCGCAATAGCAAGAAATATTCAATTGCACAGTATTGCGCAATTGCAAGAAATATTCAATTGCACAGTATTGTGCAAAAGAAGATACTTTGTATAAATTGCTTATTTCTTGACCAATTTCAATGGTGTTTTATTCTTGAATTCTTGGGGTTCTTTAATATGCTGAATCTAACTGTGTATTAAGTTTTTGGATTTTGGTCCCCGTTTTTAAATTGGTCCACATTGAGGTCCAAAGGGTCCAAAATTAAACTTTGTTTGATTTCATCAAAATTGAATTATTGGGGTTCTTTGATATGCCGAATCTAACTGTGTATTTAGATTCATAATTTTGGTCCTGTTTTCAAATTGGTCTACATTAAGGTCCAAAGGGTCCAAAATTAAACTTAGTTTGAATTTAACAAAATTGAATTCTTAAGGTTCTTTGATATGCTGAATCTAAACATGTTCTTAGTTTTTTTATTATGGGCCCAGTTTTCAAGTTGGTCCAAATCGGGGTCCAAAATTAAACTTTGTTTGATTTCAACAAAATTGAATATATGGGGTTCTTTGATATGCTGAATCTAACCATGTATTTAGATTTTTGATTTTGGGCCCCGTTATCAACTTTGTTCACATTGAGGTCAAAAGGGTCCAATGTTAAACTTTGTTTGATTTCATCAAAATTTAACTCTTGGGGTTCTTTGATATGCTGAATCTAACCATGTACTTAGATTTTGGATATTGGACCATAATAGATGAATGTCCAATTTAAAATTTTTAAGTTCTTAGACCACATTCATTCTGTGTCAGAAACCTATGCTGTGTCAAATATTTAATCACAATCCAAATTCAGAGCTGTATCAAGCTTGAATGTTGTGTCCATACTTGCCCCAACTGTTTAGGGTTCGACCTCTGCGGTCGTATCAAGCTGCGCCCTGCGGAGCATTTTATTGGTTATTATCTTGAATATTATTATAGATAGATAAACTGTAAGCAGCAATAATGTTCAGCAAAGTAAGATCTACAAATATGTCAGCATGACCAAAATTGTCAATTGACCCCTTAAGGAGTTATTGCCCTTTATAGTCAATTTTAACAATTTTTCGTAAATTTTGTAATCTTATACAAAATCTTCTCCTCTGAAACTACTGGGCAAAATACCATCAAACTTTAACTGAATGTTCCTTATGGTATCTAGTTTATAAATTTTATCTGAAGTTTTGATCTATCAACAAACATGGCCCCAGTGAGTGTTACTAATATTAGAACATAGGGTCAAATGCAGTTTTATACGACCGCAAAACATTTTGCGGTGGTATATTGGTATGACGTTGGCGTCGTCGTCGTCGTCGTCCGAAGACGCATTGGTTTTCACACTCTAACTTTAGTTTAAGTGAATTGATCTCTATGAAATTTTACCATAAGGTTCAATATCACAAAAGGAAGGTTGGGATTGATTTTGGGGTTATGGTACCAAAGCATTTTTGTAACTTCCAGACATAACTTGTGTGTTAGTGTATGGATCTCTCTGACTTTGTACCACAAGGTTCCATATCACAAAGGAATGCTGGGATTGATTTTGGGGTAATTGCCTCAAAATTTTAGGAATTAGGGGCCAAAAAGGGCAAAAACAAGCATTTTCTAGTTTCATGACAATAACTTGTGTGTAAGTGTATGGATCTTTCTGAAATTGTACTACAAGGTTCCATATCACAAAGGGAAAGCTGGAATTGAGTTTTGGGGTAATTGCCTGAAACGTTTAGGAATTAGGGGCCAAAAGGGGCCAAAATAAGCATTTTCTAGTTTCCAGACAATAACTTGTGTTCAAGTGTATGGATCTCTGAAATTGTACTGCAAGGTACCATACCTCAAAGGAAGGCTGGGATTGAGTTTGGGGTGATGAATCATAAGGGGTTCAAAAATTTGGGGGTTTCCTTTTTCCTTTTTTTTTTTCATTAAAATTTTCCATTTTAAGTTGGTTATTTCTGATTTATATTTAAAAGCAAATAATAATGATATGTCAGTAGATACACACCAAAAAGGATGTGTAAATTATTATATAATAAGTATTGTGCAATAGCAAGAAATTTTCAATTGCACAGTATTGCGCAATAGCAAGAAATCTTCAATTGCACAGTATTGCACAATAGCATGAAATATCCAATAGCACAATATTGCGCAATAGCAAGAAGTTGTCAATTGTACAGTATTGCGCAATAGCAAGAAATATTCAATTGCACAGTATTGCGCAATTGGAAGAAATATTCAATTACACAGTATTGTGCAAAAGAAGATACTTTGTATAAATTGCTTATTTCTTGACCAATTTCAATGGGGTTTTATTCTTGAACTCTTGGGGTTCTTTAATATGCTGAATCTAACCGTGTATAAAGTTTATGGATTTTGGGCCCCGTTTTTAAATTGGTCCACATTGAGGTCAAAAGGGTCCAAAATTAAACTTTGTTTGATTTCATCAAAATTGAATTATTGGGGTTCTTTGATATGCCGAATCTAACCGTGTAATTAGATTCTTAATTTTTGGTCCCGTTTTCAAATTGGTCTACATTAAGGTTCAAAGGGTCCAAAATTAATCTTGGTTTGATTTTAACAAAATTGAATTCTTAGTGTTCTTTGATATGCTGAATCTAAACATGTATTTAGATTTTTGATTATGGGCCCAGTTTTCAAGTTGGTCCAAATCGGGGTCCAAAATTTAACTTTGTTTGATTTCAACAAAATTGAATATATGGGGTTGTTTGATATACTGAATCTAACCATGTATTTAGATTTTTGATTTTTGGGCCTGGTTATCAACTTTGTCCACATTGAGGTCAAAAGGGTCCAAAATTAAACTTTTGTTTGATTTCATCAAAATTGAATTATTGGGGTTCTTTGATATGCCGAATCTAACCGTGTATTTAGATTCTTAATTTTTGGTCCCGTTTTCAAATTGGTCTACATTAAGGTCCAAAGGGTCCAAAATTAAACTTAAATTGATTTTAACAAAATTGAATTTTAGGGTTCTTTGATATGCTGAATCTAAACATGTATTTAGATTTTTATTATGGGCCCAGTTTTCAAGTTGGTCCAAATCGGGGTCCAAAATTAAACTTTGTTTGATTTCAACAAAATTGAATATATGGGGTTCTTTGATATGCTGAATCTAACCATGTATTTAGATTTTTGATTTTGGGCCTGGTTATCAACTTTGTCCACATTGAGGTCAAAAGGGTCCAAAATTAAACTTTGTTTGATTTCATCAAAATTGAATTTTGGGGTTCTTTGAAATGCGAAATCTAACCGTGTAATTAGATTCTTAATTTTTGGTCCTGTTTTCAAATTGGTCTACATTAAGGTCCAAAGGGTCCAAAATTAGACTTAGTTTGATTTTAACAAAATTGAATTCTTAGGGTTCTTTGATATGCTGAATCTAAACATGTATTTAGATTTTGATTATGGGCCCAGTTTTCAAGTCGGTCCAAATCGGGGTCCAAAATTAAACTTTGTTTGATTTCAACAAAATTGAATATATGGGGTTCTTTGATATGCTGAATCTAACGATGTATTTAGATTTTGATTTTTGGGCCCCGTTATCAACTTTGTCCACATTGAGGTCAAAAGGGTCCAAAATTAAACTTTGTTTGATTTCATCAAAATTGAACTCTTGGGGTTCTTTGATATGCTGAATCTAACCATGTATTTAGATTTTGGATATTGGACCATAATAGGTGAATGTCCAATTTAAAATTTTAAGTTCTTAGACCACATTCATTCTGTGTCAGAAACCTATGCTGTGTCAAATATTTAATCACAATCCAAATTCAGAGCTGTATCAAGCTTGAATGTTGTGTCCATACTTGCCCCAACTATTCAGGGTTCGACCTCTGCGGTCGTATCAAGCTGCGCCCTGCAGAGCATTTTATTGGCTTATATCTCTGAAACTAAAGCATTTAGAGCAAATCTAACATGGGATAAAAATGTTCATCAGGTTAACATGGTTAAGATATATCTGCCCTGAAATTTTCAGACGAATCAGACAACCCATTGTTGAATTGATAATTTTATGGAAATTTTACAGTTTTTGGTTATTATCTTTAAAATTATAGTAGATATAAAGAAGTGTAAATGAGAAAATGTTCAGCTAAGTAAGATCTACAAATAAGTTAGCACGATCAAATTATCAATTGACCCCTTAAGGAGTTATTGCCCTTAAAACACAATTTTTACATTTTTAGCTCACCTGGCCCGAAGGGCCAAGTGAGCTTTTCTCATCACTTGGCGTCCGTCGTCGTCCGTCGTCGTTAACTTTTACAAAAATCTTCTCCTCTGAAACTACTGGGCCAAATTTAACCAAACTTGGCCACAATCATCATTAGGGTATCTAGTTTAAAAATTGTGTCCGGTGACCTGCCAAACCAACCAAGATGGCCGCCATGGCTAAAAATAGAACATAGGGGTAAAATGTATAACTCTGAAACCAAAGCATTTAGAGCAAATCTGACATGGGGTAAAATTGTTGATCAAGTCAAGATCTATCTGCCCTGAAATTTTCAGATGAATCGGACAATGGGTTGTTGGGTTGCTGCCCCTGAATTGGTAATTTTAAGGATTTTTTCCGTTTTCGGTTATTATCTTGAAAATTATTATAGATAGAGATAAACTGTAAACAGCAATAATGTTCAGCAAAGTAAGATCTACAAATAAGTCAACATGATCAAAATGGTCAGTTGACCCCTTAAGGAGTTATTGCCCTTTAAAGTAATTTTTTACTAATTTTTTGTAAATTTTTGTAATCTTTTACAAAATCTTCTCCTCTGAAACTACAGAACCAAATTCAACCAAACTTAGCCACAATCATTATTAGGGTATTTAGTTTAAAAATGTGTGGTGACCCAGCCAACCAACCAAGATGGCTGCCATGGCTAAAAATAGAACATAGGGTAAAATGTAGATTTTGGCTTGTAACTCTGAAACCAAAGCATTTAAAGCAAATCTGACAGGGATTAACTTGTTTATCAAGTAAATATCTATCTGCCCTCAAATTTTCAGATGAATTGGACAACTGGTTGTTGGATTGCTGCCCTGAATTGGTAATTTTAAGGAAATTTTGCCGTTTTTGGTTATTATCTTGAAAATTATTACAGATAGAGATAAACTGTAAACAGCAATAATGTTCAGCAAAGTAAGATCTTCAAATAAGTCAACATGATCAAGATGGTCAGTTGACCCTTAAGGAGTTATTGCCCTTTAAAGTAATTTTTACCAATTTTTGTAAATTTTGTAATCTTTACAAAAATCTTCTCCTCTGAAACTACTGGACCAAATTCAACCAAACTTAGCCACAATCATTATTAGGGTATTTAGTTTAAAAATGTGTGCGGTGACCCAGCCAACCAACCAAGATGGGTACCATGGCTAAAAATAGAACATAGGGGTAAAATGTAGATTTTGGCTTGTAACTCTGAAACCAAAGCATTTAAAGCAAATCTTACAGGGATTAACTTGTTTATCAAGTAAATATCTATCTGCCCTCAAATTTTCAGATGAATTGGACAACTGGTTGTTGGGTTGCTGCCCTGAATTGGTAATTTTAAGGAAATTTTGCTGTTTTGGTTATTATCTTGAAAATTATTACAGATAGAGATAAACTGTAAACAGCAATAATGTTCAGCAAAGTAAGATCTTCAAATAAGTCAACATGACCAAAATGGTCAGTTGACCCTTAAGGAGTTATTGCCCTTTATAGTCAATTTTAACAATTTTCATTAATTTGGTAAATTTTGGTAAGTTTTACAAAATGTTTTCCTTTTGTAATCTTCTTTTCTGAAACTGCAGTAGAAAATCAATATAGAAAACAATCTACTAATGAACTGGCAATAAAAATAATTGATAATTCTATATCATGAAAAAAACCACATTAATACCTGATGATGGTGTTTCTTTCTTTACATTGAAAATGATGTCACAACTATAATCCCAAACAATAGGTCGAATGTCAGATATGTTTCAGTACTTTGGATTCATTTTCTGCAGATTTCGAAGTGCAAATGATGCTTGAATTCCTACACTAATTTATAGACTTCATCCCTTTCACAGGTAATGCCTCATATTATATCTAAAACTTTAATAGAATATCAGAAATTTTGAGAGAAAATTAATCAACCATGCAAGATCTAAAACTTAATTAATATTGTTCAAATTATCAATTAACTATTAAAAAAAAAATTCTCATTAAAAAATATAGTTCTTCATTTTATATTTTATCAGAAGTTTAGGGAAAAATTGAATTTAATTGTGTCCCTTGTTCTCATTTCCTGGGATAAATCCAATACAAATTAAAGTATTGGTATTGAATAAATATTTAAGAAATATTTCAAACCTTACCATTTTCTTCACAAGAATGAAGACCATATTTTCAGTGTCATGAGTATCAGTCATCATATTTGTTGTACTTTGTTGTTTAAAAGTTGAATACAAAAAGATCAACAAAGCAATTCAAAACCACTTGAATTTTGCAACAACAAATGAGAGTTTTAACGACCTCAGCTGGCTATACAACCCTTGCACAATCAACTGAATTTTGCAGAAATCATTAATAGGAAAGATTGCCCTTAAATGATAATTTTTATTACCTTTTGGTTTTTTTTTGGGTGGGGGTGTTGCGCAACAACAAAACTTCACAACAAACTTTCTCATCACTTCACATTTCTCGTTAGATAAATTTTACAAAATTCTCCCTGAAACTACTGTCAAATTAAACCAAACTTGGTTTAAATCACCACTAGGATATCCAGGGACCACTGTGTTTGATGACCCTGCCTGCCAACATGGCACACATGGCTGAAATAAAACATAGGTTTCAAACGCACTTTTAGTCTTATATCTCTGAAACTAAATGACAGTACAACAGTTGCATTTATCATGCATCAATTGTAAATAAAAATATCAGGTGAGCGACCTTGGAGCCTCTAGTTTGTGAGTCTATTACTTTTTATACGCCCGTCAAAATTTTGAGGGACGTATTATGGTATACACATGTCCGGTGTCCGTCTGTCTGTCCGGCGTAAACATGTCGCACCGTAACTTGAGAACGACTTATCCAAATTTCATGACACTTAATACAGTTGTTTCTTATGATGGTCAAATGATTTGTACTTTATGGTGAAAATAAGATTTAAACTTTTTGAGATACGGCACTTTATAACTAAAAACAAGAGTGTGTTTTTTCACATGTCGCACCGTATCTCAAAAACGATTCTTGATTATGGCTTAAAACTTTAAACACTTCTTAGTTATATTAATCTTGATATCTGTATACTTTTTGGTGATGATTCAAAATTTCATTTTTGAGTTATTGAGTATTTTGTAAAAAGGGGAGGTTTTTTTTACATGTCGCGCCATATCTCAAAATCGATTTATGATTATTGCTTAAAACTTTACACATGTCTTTGTTATATTAATCTAAAGATCTGTATACTTTTGGTGATGATTCAAAATTTCATTTTAGCTCACCTGGCCCGAAGGGCCAAGTGAGCTTTTCTCATCACTTGGCGTCCGTCGTCCGTCGTCGTTAACTTTACAAAAATCTTCTCCTCTGAAACTACTCGGCCAATTTAACCAAACTTGGCCACAATCATCATTAGGGTATCTAGTTAAAATTGTGTCCGGTGACCTGCCAAGCCAACCAAGATGGCCACCATGGCTAAAAATAGAACATAGGGGTAAAATGTATATTTTGGCTTATAACTCTGAAACCAAAGCATTTAGAGCAAATCTGACGGGGTAAAATTGTTGATCAAGTCAAGATCTATCTGCCCTGAAATTTTCAGATGAATCGGACAATGGGTTGTTGGGTTGCTGCCCCTGAATTAGCAATTTTAAGGATTTTTTTTCTGTTTTCGGTTATTATCTTGAAAATTGTTATAGATAGAGATAAACTGTAAACAGCAATAATGTTCAGCAAAGTAATATCTACAAATAAGTCAACATGATCAAAATGGTCAGTTGACCCTTAAGGAGTTATTGCCCTTTTAGTAATTTTTACCCATTTTTATACGACCGCAAAAAATTTTTTGTGGTCGTATATTGGTATGACGTTGGCGTCGTCGTCGTCGTCGTCGTCGTCGTCGTCGTCGTCGTCGTCGTCGTCGTCGTCCGGCGTCGTCGTCGTCGTCCGAAGACACATTGGTTTTCGCACTCTAACTTTAGTTTAAGTAAATGGATCTCTAGGAAATTTTACCATAAGGTTCAATACCACAAAAGGAAGGTTGGGATTGATTTTGGGGGTTATGGTACCAACAGTTAAGGAATTAGGGGCCAAAGGGGCCAAAATAAGCATTTTGTAACTTCCAGACAATAACTTGTGTGTAAGTGTATGGATCTTTCTGACATTGTACCACAAGGTTCCATATCACAAAGAGAATGCTGGGATTGATTTTGGGGTAATTGCCTCAAAATTTTAGGAATTAGGGGCCAAAAAGGGCAAAAATAAGCATTTTCTAGTTTCATGACAATAACTTGTGTAAGTGTATGGATCTTTCTGAAATTGTACTACAAGGTTCCATATCACAAAGGGAAAGCTGGAATTGAGTTTGGGGGTAATTGCCCTAAACATTTAGGAATTAGGGGCCAAAAAGGGACCAAAAATAAGCATTTTTCTAGTTTCCAGACAATAACTTGTGTTTAAGTGTATGGATCTCTCTGAAATTGTACTGCAAGGTACCATACCTCATTGAAGGCTGGGATTGAGTTTGGGGTGATGAATCATAAGGGGTTCAAAAATTGGGGGATTTTTTTTCCTTTTTCTTCCTTTTTTCCTGTTTTTTTTCTTTAAAATTTTCCATTTTAAGTTGGTTATTTCTGATTTATATTTAAAAGCAAATAATAATGATATGGCAGGAGATACACACCAAACAGGATGTGTAAAGTATTATATAATTAAGTATTGTGCAATAGCAAGAAATTTTCAATTGCACAGTATTGCACAATAGCAAGAAATCTTCAATTGCACAGTATTGCGCAATAGCAAGAAATATCCAATAGCACAATATTGCACAATAGGAAGAAATTGTCAATTGTACAGTATTGCACAATAGCAAGAAATATTCAATTGCACAGTATTGCGCAATTGCAAGAAATATTCAATTGCACAGTATTGTGCAAAAGAAGATACTTTGTATAAATTGCTTATTTCTTGACCAATTTTCTTGGGGTTTTTTAATATGCTGAATCTAACCGTGTATTAAGTTTTTGGATTTTGGGCCCCGTTTTTAAATTGGTCCACATTGAGGTCCAAAGGGTCCAAAATTAAACTTTGTTTGATTTCATCAAAAATTGAATTATTGGGGTTCTTTGATATGCCGAATCTAAGCGTGTATTTAGATTCTTAATGTTTGGTCCTGTTTTCAAATTGGTCTACATTAAGGTCCAAAGGGTCCAAAATTAAACTTAGTTTGATTTTAACAAAAATTGAATTCTTAGGGTTCTTTGATATGCTGAATCTAATCATGTATTTAGATTTTTGATTATGGGCCCAGTTTTCAAGTTGGTCCAAATTGGGGTCCAAAATTAAACTTTGTTTGATTTCAACAAAAATTGAATATATGGGGTTCTTTGATATGCTGAATCTAACCATGTATTTAGATTCTTAATTTTTGGTCCCATTTTCAAATTGGTCTACATTAAGGTCCAAAGGGTCCAAAATTAAACTTAATTTGATTTTAACAAAAATTGAATTCTTAGGGTTCTTTGATATGCTGAATCTAAACATGTCTTTAAATTTTTGATTATGGGCCCAGTTTTCAAGTTGGTCCAAATCGGGGTCCAAAATTAAACTTTGTTTGATTTCAACAAAATTGAATATATTGGGTTCTTTGATATGCTGAATCTAACCATGTATTTAGATTTTTGATTTTGGGCCCTGTTATCAACTTTGTCCACATTGTGGTCAAAAGGGTCCAAAATTAAACTTTGTTTGATTTCAACAAAAATTGAATATATGGGGTTCTTTGATATGCTGAATCTAACCGTGTATTTAGATTCTTAATTTTTGGTCCTGTTTTCAAATTGGTCTGCATTAAGGTCCAAAGGGTCCAAAATTAAACTTAGTTTGATTTTAGCAAAATTGAATTCTTAGGGTTCTTTGATATGCTGAATCTAATCATGTATTTAGATTTTGATTATGGGCCCAGTTTTCAAGTTGGTCCAAATTGGGGTCCAAAATTAAACTTTGTTTGATTTCAACAAAATTGAATATATGGGGTTCTTTGATATGCTGAATCTAACCATGTATTTAGATTTATGATTTTGGGCCCTTTATCAACTTTGTCCACATTGAGGTCAAAGGGTCCAAAATTAAACTTTGTTTGATTCAACAAAATTGAATATATGGGGTTCTTTGATATGCTGAATCTAACCATGTATTTAGATTTTTGATTTTGGGCCCTGTTATCAACTTTGTCCACATTGAGGTCAAAAGGGTCCAAAATTAAACTTTGTTTGATTTCATCAAAATTGAACTCTTAGGGTTCTTTGATATGCTGAATCTAACCATGTATTTAGATTTTGGATATTGGACCATAATAGGTGAATGTCCAATTTAAAATTTTAAGTTCTTAGACCACATTCATTCTGTGTCAGAAACCTATGCTGTGTCAAATATTTAATCACAATCCAAATTCAGAGCTGTATCAAGCTTGAATGTTGTGTCCATACTTGCCCTGACTGTTCAGGGTTCGACCTCTGCGGTCGTATCAAGCTGCGCCCTGCGGAGCATTTTATTGTAAATTTTGTAATCTTTTACAAAAATCTTCTCCTCTGAAACTACTGGACCAAATTTAACCAAACTTGGCCACAATCATCATTAGGGTATCTAGTTTAAAAATTGTGTCCGGTGACCTGCCAAACCAACCAAGATGGCCGCCATGGCTAAAAATAGAACATAGGGGTAAAATGTATATTTTGGCTTATAACTCTGAAACCAAAGCATTTAGAGCAAATCTATCAGGGATAAAATTGTTGATCAAGTCAAGATCTATCTGCCCAGAAATTTTCAGATGAATCCAACAATGGGTTGTTGGGTTGCTGCCCCTGAATTAGTAATTTTAAGGATTTTTTTCCGTTTTCGGTTATTATCTTGAAAATTGTTATAGATAGAGATAAACTGTAAACAGCAATAATGTTCAGCAAAGTAAGATCTACAAATAAGTCAACATGATCAAAATGGTCAGTTGACCCCTTAAGGAGTTATTGCCCTTTAAAGTAATTGTTTACCCATTTTTTGTAAATTTTTGTAATCTTTTACAAAAATTTTCTCCTCTGAAACTACTGGACCAAATTCAACCAAACTTAGCCATAATCATTATTAGGGTATTTAGTTTAAAAAATATGTGCGGTGACCAAGCCAACCAACCAAGATGGCTGCCATGGCTAAAAATAGAACATAGGGTAAAATGTAGATTTTGGCTTGTAACTCTGAAACCAAAGCATTTAAAGCAAATCTTACAGGGTTTAACTTGTTTATCAAGTAAATATCTATCTGCCCTCAAATTTTCAGATGAATTGGACAACTGGTTGTTGGGTTGCTTCCCCTGAATTGGTAATTTTTAAGGAAATTTTGCCGTTTTTGGTTATTATCTTGAAAATTATTACAGATAGAGATAAACTGTAAACAGCAATAATGTTCAGCAAAGTAAGATTCAAATAAGTCAACATGACCAAAATGGTCAGTTGACCCCTTAAGGAGTTATTGCCCTTGAAAGCAATTGTTTACCCATTTTTGTAAATTTTGTAATCTTTTACAAAATCTTCCTCTGAAACTACTGGACCAAATTCAACCAAACTTAGCTGCAATCATTATTAGGGTATTTAGTTTAAAAATGTGTGTAGTGACCCAGCCAACCAACCAAGATGGCTGCCATGGCTAAAAATAGAACATAGGGTAAAATGTAGATTTTGGCTTGTAACTCTGAAACCAAAGCATTTAAAGCAAATCTACAGGATTAACTTGTTTATCAAGTAAATATCTATCTGCCCTCAAATTTTCAGATGAATTGGACAACTGGTTGTTGGGTTGCTGCCCCTGAATTGGTAATTTTTAAGGAAATTTTGCCGTTTTTGGTTATTACCTTGAAAATTATTACAGATAGAGATAAACTGTAAACAGCAATAATGTTCAGCAAAGTAAGATCTTCAAATAAGTCAACATGACCAAAATGGTCAGTTGACCCTTAAGGAGTCGTTGCCCTTTATAGTCAATTTTTAACAATTTTCATTAATTTGGTAAATTTTGTTAAGTTTTTACAAAATGTTTTCCTTTTGTAATCTTCTTTTCTGAAACTGCAGTAGAAAATCAATATAGAAAACAATCTACTAATGAACTGGCAATAGAAATAATTGATAATTCTATAACATGAAAAAAAAAACCACATTAATACCTGATGATGGTGTATCTTTCTTTACATTGAAAATGATGTCACAACTATAATCCCGAACAATAGGTTGAATGTCATATGTTTCTGTACTTTGGCTTCATTTTCTACAGATTCCGAAGTGCAAATGATGCTTGAATTCCTACACTAATTTATACAGACTTCATCCCCTTTCACAGGTAATGCCTGCCTCATATTATATTTAAAACTTTAATAGAATATCAGAAATTTTGAGAGAAAATTAATCAACCATGCAAGATCTAAAACTTAATTAATATTGTTCAAATTATCAATTAACTATTAAACAAAAAATTCTCATTAAAAAATATAGTTCTTCATTTTATATTTTATCAGAAGTTTAGGGAAAAATTGAATTTAATTGTGTCCTTGTTCTCATTTCCTGGGATAAATCCAATACAAATTAAAGTATTGGTATTGAATTAATATTTAAGAAATATT
Source organism: Mytilus coruscus (assembly GCA_017311375.1). NCBI lineage: Eukaryota > Metazoa > Mollusca > Bivalvia > Mytilida > Mytilidae > Mytilus > Mytilus coruscus. The sequence continues at coordinate 70,962 of JAASAO010003412.1, forward strand.
TCAAACCTTACCATTTTCTTCACAAGAATGAAGACCATATTTTCAGTGTCACGAGTATCAGTCATCATATTTGTTGTACTTTGTTGTTTAAAAGTTGAATACGAAAAAAGATCAACAAAGCAATTCAAAAACCACTTGAATTTTGCAACAACAAATGAGAGTTTTTAACGACCTCAGCTGGCTATACAACCCTTGCACAATCAACTGAATTTTGCAGAAATCATTAATAAGAAACAACAAAACTTCACAACAAACTTTCTCATCACTTCACATTTCTCGTTAGATAAATTTTACAAAAATTCTCCCCTGAAACTACTGTCAAATTAAACCAAACTTGGTTTAAATCACCACTAGAATATCCAGGGACCACTGTCATGACTGTGTATGATGACCCTGCCTGCCAACATGGCACACATGGCTGAAATAAAACATAGGTTTCAAACGCACTTTTTAGTCTTATATCTCTGAAACTATACGACAGTACAACAGTTGCATTTATCATGCATCAATTGTAAATAAAAATATCAGGTGAGCGACACAGGGTCCTTGGAGCCTCTAGTTGAGTTATTGAGTATTTTGTAAAAAGGGGAGGTTTTTTACATGTTGTGCCATATCTCAAAAATGATTTATGATTATTGCTTAAAACTTTACACACTTCTTTGTTATATTAATCTTAAGATCTGTATACTTTTGGTGATGATTCAAAATTTTATTTTTGAGTTATTGAGTATTTTGTTAAACAGGGAGGTTTTTTTACATGTCGCGCCGTATCTCAAAAATAATTTATGATTATTGCTTAAAACTTTACACACTTCTTTGTTATATTAATCTTAAGATCTGTATACTTTTTGGTTTTGATTCAAAATTTTATTTTAGTGATATTTAGTTTTTGTAAAAAAACAGGGTAGGGTTTCACATGTCCCGCTGTGTCTCAAAACAATATATGGTTATTGCTTAAAACTTTCAGAAACTATTTATGATTATTGCATAAAACTTCCACACAAGATGTCGGGCGTATCATGCGCTCATGGCGCAGCTGTTTATTCAAAATCTTCTCCTCTGAAACTACTTAGCCAAATACTTGCAAACTTTAACCGAATGTTCCTTAGGGTATCTTGTTTATAAATTGTATCCAAAGTTTTGCTCCATCAACAAACATGGCCACCATTGCTAAAAACAGAACATAGGGGACAAATGCAGTTTTGGCTTATATCTCACAAACTAAAGCAGTTACAGCAAAAGTGACAGGAGTATTGATTAGATTAAGATCTATCTGCAACAAAACGTTAATTTTTATACGACCGCAAAAAATTTGCGTTCATATATTGCTATCAGGTCGGCGTCAGGGGCGTCCGTAAACAGATTTGTTTCCGGACAATAACTTTAATTTAAATGTATGGATCTCTATGAAATTTAATCAAAAGGTTGTATACCACAACAGGAAGGTTTGGATTGTTTTTGGGAGTGATGGTCCAAACCGTTTAGGAATTAGGGGGCCAAAAAGGGGCCCAAAACAAACATTTTTCTAGTTTCAGGACAATAACTTGTGTATAAGTATTTTGATTGCTCTGAAATTGTACCATAAGGTTCAATACCACAAGTAAAAGGTTGGGATTCATTTTGGGGGTAAGTGCCCAAACCGTTCAGGAATTAGGGCCAAAAAGAAGCATTTTTCTAGTTTTCAGACAATAACTTGTATTTAAGTGTATGGATGTCTCTTTAATTGTATCACATTTTACAAAAAGAATATTTATTTAAAATTTATTCTTTTTGGAGGGGTCAATTTTTTTCCTAAGATTTAAGAAATTATCAATTTTCAAAAAAAAATTGGGGGTCACAATTTATTTTGCTAATTCTTTGTATATAGTCTGAAAACAGATTTACTAAGTATTGCACAACAGCACAGTGTATTGCACAACAGCAAGAAATCTTCAATTGAATATAAATTCAAATCATATAAACAATTTCAAGTTCTTTGACTACATTTATTCTGTGTCAGAAACCTATAATGTGTCAAATATGTAGTTACAATCCAAATTCAGACCTGTATCAAGCTTGAATATTGTGTCCATTTTTGCCCCAACTGTTCAGGGTTGGACCTCTGCAGTCGTATCGGGCCGCGCTCGGCGAAGCACATTTTTTATTGTTTGGTCTGTTTTTTAGATACTATAAGGTATACAGAACTATATTTGGTTCATGGAATGATTGTAAGGTGTATATTTGTCTGGCAGGTTTCATCTGACCTTGACCTTATTTTTCATGGTTCATTGGTTGATGTTAAACTTCTCTGATTTGGTCTTTTTTTAGGTACTATAGAGATAGTTGTCAGCCAAAGAGTTGCATTCAAGTAACATAACTACATGTATCAACTTGATTTATGCAGATCAATTAAAACAATTGATATCTACAGTTTTTTTCTAGGATCAATTATCTGACAGCAGAAAAATTTTAAAAATCACCCTCACAAATGAAATGGCAAAAATAATTATGCCTCAACAAACACATTTTTAAGAATTATATATACAATGTAGGAATCACCCTGTCTGTCCCTTTGTCCATATTTCTTGTAAGTGAAACTCCTCCTTAATGTATTGACAGATACAAATGAAATTTAACACAGTTGCAGTACAAAACCTGAGTATGTACATGTCCATAAAGGAGAATAATCCTGGTCCAAAGTATTTCAAGGGAGATATTTGAACTTGCATGCACTTAGTTTATTACAACATGTGGCAACAGTTCTCAGAAGCACAACTCCTTAACAGCTCAATTGATATTGATGAAACTCCACATATAGTACACAACCTGCTGATGTGCATAATTAAAAATCCTGGTCTGAAATATTTCAAGAGAGATAATTGAACTAATTATGAGATGTGGGATCCTTGAGTGAATTGACTCACATTTCTATGCAATAATCTCAGAATGCTTACAGATACTATCCATGTCCACTCTTGTTTGAAATTATACCTGGAATTTCTATTCAGTATTTAGCTTAGAAATTATATCTTAAATATAATGCATTGTAAAACATGGCTGCTATTGCCAAGAAAGAACATAGTAGTAAAATGCAGTTTTTATATTTCATCTCTTAAGCACCAAGGACAAAACTTACAGAATAAATATGATCAACAATTTAAAATCTATCTGCAGTGAGATTGCAGACAAATAATTTTTTTTAATTTTGAAGCAAATATGACCAAAACAAAGAATTTTTAAGTGGCATTTTTAAGCAAACACCGATATACATTAAAAAGCAAAAATATAAATCATGATTGATGAATGAATTGAGCAAAAAAATTCAGGTGAGCGATTCAGGCTCTTGAGAGCCTCTTGTTTACTAAAGAAAGCGAAATGTAATTGAAAAGTAATCTATGATTACATCATATTTAAGACTTATTGTTTTTGCTCAGTTCTTCTTCTTCTTCTTCTTCTTCTTCCGCCGCTTTTAAATTTGAACTTGTCCGCACAGCTGCCAAGATTTGAATTGATTATTTAAATTCTAATCATTCTAATTCATTGTTTATGTTATTTAAGGGAGTGAATATTTATGGTATGGAAGACCAGACATCATGTTGTTCACTATGGCAGGAGGTGGCTGTAATATTATATATCCAGAAGACTGCAGTGCAGGTGACAGAGAGTTTGATGTAGACCAAGCAGAAAATCAGATAACTGAAATTGATTTGAAATCAACAACATTACGAAAAAAGGAAAAAATTGAGCAAGTTGTTGCACAGACAATTACTTATTCAATGTACCAGAGGGTACGTCAGAGAGAAGAAGGCAAAAAACTTCCTCAAGCTTTTTTAATTCCTACTATTGTTGCAAGTTCTGATTACTTTGATATTTATATGTATGATGCACAGAATGACATCCTGTTAAGAAATAAAGGAGATCCTATTCCTATTTGGAATAAGAATAAATTTAGTGCAGAGGGTGAAACATTAAATTTATCAAACATTTTAAAAATTTGATGACATTGAATCATTTTACCTTAAAGCCTAAACTTTTAGTAGATGAGATTCAAAGTTTAAAAGGAACATGTGATTTTTAGGTCGTATAGCTCCAAAACGCTTACATTTGATTGAAAAACAATTTCTATGCAAAAAATTTCTCCCATTAAAGGAGATGGAATTGGAATTGATGTTCCGAGTGTTCCATTAAAACAAAATTCTCTACCCAGTAATGATGAAGAAAATGACAAATCTACATTTATGGTATAATTGTTACATGTATGGCGTTCATTATCACTGAACTAGTAAATATTTTGTTTAGGGGCCAGCTGAAGGACGCCTCGGGTGTGGAATTTCTCGCTACATTGAAGACCTGTTGGTGACCTTCTGCTGTTGTTTTTTCTGTGGTCAGGTTGTTGTCTCTTTGACACATTCCCCATTTCCATTCTCAATTTTACTTCATTTGAACTCTGGTGGATAGTTGTCTAACATGTTTAACCCCGCCACATTATTTATGTATGTGCCTGTCCCAAATCAGGAACCTGTAATTCAGTGGTTGTCGTTTGTTTATGTGTTACATATTTGTTTTCGTTCATTTTTTACATAAATAAGGCCGTTAGTTTTCTTGTTTGAATTGTTTTACATTGTCTTATCGGGGCCTTTTATAGCTGACTATGCGGTATGGGCTTTGCTCATTGTTGAAGGCCGTCATTTTGGTCTTTTGTGGATAGTTGTCTCATTGGCAATCATACCACATCTTCTTTTTATATATCATTGGCAATCATACCACATCTCCTTATTTTTATATTTACATCCATATTATATTTTCAGCAAAAAGTTAAGGACCATGCACCAATTTGTACTTTCCATTACAAAATATTAAAAGCTCCTGTCTGAAAATCTTCTGTAGCAGCCTTGGTCTTAAAAGTGGCACAGAGAAACATCTTTAGTCTGATCATTGACAACTCATTTTTATACGACCGCAAAAATTTTGTGGTCGTATATTGGTATGACGTTGGCGTCGTCGTCGTCGTCGTCGTCCGAAGACACATTGGTTTTCGCACTCTAACTTTAGTTTAAGTGAATGGATCTCTATGAAATTTTACCATAAGGTTCAATACCACAAAATGAAGGTTGGGATTGATTTTGGGGTTATGGTACCAACAGTTAAGGAATTAGGGGCCAAAAAGGGGCCAAAAATAAGCATTTTTGTAACTTCCAGACAATAACTTGTGTGTAAGTGTATGGATCTCTGACATTGTACCACAAGGTTCCATATCACATAGGGAATGCTGGGATTGATTTTGGGGTAATTGCCTCAAAATTTTAGGAATTAGGGGCCAAAAAGGGCAAAAACAAGCATTTTTCTAGTTTCAGGACAATAACTTGTGTGTTAGTGTATGGATCTTTCTGAAATTGTACTACAAGGTTCCATATCACAAAGGAAAGCTGGAATTGAGTTTGGGGTAATTGCCTGAAACGTTTAGGAATTAGGGGCCAAAAGGGGCCAAAATAAGCATTTTCTAGTTTCCAGACAATAACTTGTGTTCAAGTGTATGGATCTCTGAAATTGTACTGCAAGGTACCATACCTCAAAGGGAAGGCTGGGATTGAGTTTGGGGTGATGAATCATAAGGGGTTCAAAAATTGGGGGGGGATTTTTTTTTCTTTAAAATTTTCCATTTTAAGTTGGTTATTTCTGATTTATATTTAAAAGCAAATAATAATGATATGGCAGGAGATACACACCAAACAGGATGTGTAAATTATTATATAATAAGTATTGTGCAATAGCAAGAAATTTTCAATTGCACAATATTGCGCAATAGCAAGAAATCTTCAATTGCACAGTATTGCGCAATAGCAAGAAATATCCAATAGCACAGTATTGCACAATAGCAAGATATTGTCAATTCTACAGTATTGCACAATAGCAAGAAATATTCAGTTGCACAGTATTGCGCAATTGCAAGAAATATTCAATTGCACAGTATTGTGCAAAAGAAGATACTTTGTATAAATTGCTTATTTCTTGACCAATTTCAATGGGGTTTTATTCTTGAATTCTTGGGGTTCTTTAATATGCTGAATCTAACCGTGTATTAAGTTTTTGGATTTTGGGCCCCGTTTTTAAATTGGTCCACATTGAGGTCCAAAGGGTCCAACATTAAACTTTGTTTGCTTTCATCAAAAATTGAATTATTGGGGTTCTTTTGATATGCCGAATCTAACCGTGTATTTAGATTCTTAATATTTGGTCCCGTTTTCAAATTGGTCTACATTAAGGTCCAAAGGGTCCAAAATTAAACTTAGTTTGATTTTAACAAAAATTGAATTCTCAGGGTTCTTTGATATGCTGAATCTAAACATGTATTTAGATTTTTGATTATGGGCCCAGTTTTCAAGTTGGTCCAAATCGGGGTCCAAAATTAAACTTTGTTTGATTTCAACAAAATTGAATATGTGGGGTTCTTTGATATGCTGAATCTAACCGTGTATTTAGATTCTTAATTTTGGTCCTGTTTTCAAATTGGTCTACATTAAGGTCCAAAGGGTCCAAAATTAAACTTAGTTTGATTTTAACAAAATTGAATTCTTAGGGTTCTTTGATATGCTGAATCTAAACATGTATTTAGATTTTTGATTATGGGCCCAGTTTTGAAGTTGGTCCAAATCAGGGTCCAAAATTAAACTTTGTTTGATTTCAACAAAATTGAATATATGGGGTTCTTTGATATGCTGAATCTAACCGTGTATTTAGATTCTTAATTTTGGTCCTGTTTTCAAATTGGTCTACATTAAGGTCTAAAGGGTCCAAAATTAAACTTAGTTTGATTTTAACAAAATTGAATTTTAGGGTTCTTTGATATGCTGAATCTAAACATGTATTTAGATTTTTGATTATGGGCCCAGTTTTCAAGTTGGTCCAAATCGGGGTCCAAAATTAAACTTTGTTTGATTTCAACAAAATTGAATATATGGGGTTCTTTGATATGCTGAATCTAACCGTGTATTTAGATTCTTAATTTTGGTCCCGTTTTCAAATTGGTCTACATTAAGGTCTAAAGGGTCCAAAATTAAACTTAGTTTGATTTTAACAAAATTGAATTCTTAGAGTTGTTTGATATGCTGAATCTAAACATGTATTTAGATTTTGATTATGGGCCCAGTTTTCAAGTTGGTCCAAATCAGGGTCCAAAATTAGACTTTGTTTGATTTCAACAAAATTGAATATATGGGGTCCTTTGATATGCTGAATCTAACCATGTATTTAGATTTTGATTTTGGACCTTGTTATCAACTTTGTCCACATTGAGGTTAAAAGGGTCCAAAATTAAACTTTGTTTGATTTCATCAAAAATTGAACTCTTGGGGTTCTTTGATATGCTGAATCTAACCATGTATTTAGATTTTGGATATTGGACCATAATAGGTAAATTAAAAAAAATTAAGTTCTTAGACTACATTCATTCTGTGTCAGAAACCTATGCTGAAAAAAATTAAGTTCTTAGATTACATTCATTCTGTGTCAGAAACCTATGCTGTGTCAAATATTTAATCACAATCCAAATTCAGAGCTGTATCCAGCTTGAATGTTGTGTCCATACTTGCCCCAACTGTTCAGGGTTCGACCTCTGCGGTCGTATCAAGCTGCGCCCTGCGGAGCATTTTATTACTCATTAAAAGTTTTATGAAGTTGATATTCCAACACATGTCCAAAGGTATAAAACATAATTTCTGAAATTTGATTTTCGTCCCAAAAAGAGTTAAAATGTGTTCTATTAAGATGGATTGTGTTACAAAAGATTTTTTTCTTTTGAACTGTTTATTACAGAAAATTTCATGACTTTCTCATTTTTAAAAGTGGTTTTAATAATTATTTAGATTTTCCATTAAACATATATGTTAAAGAAAATGACTCATCAAAGCAATCTTTATTTCTGTCTTCATATACTGATAGTTAAATGGTGTTAGAATTCATTTAAATTGACAGAATGGAATTTTTCGGGGGGAGAATGTTGATATTAGAAAAAAAATGATAAACTTAATTTTTTTTTAAATGTGATAACGTTATAAATGTTGGTTAATTGTTGCATAACACATTAAAACCACCCTGCCAAGTGTCATATTTCTGGCTACAGAAGTTATTCCTGTAGCCCTTGTAGACAGTCAGGATATAACTCTATAGGGCTATTACAGAAAAATAACATACATTTGTTATTGTGGACTAAAAATCAAAGAACATATGTATGTTACATGTTTCAGAGGGACAATATACATCATTAGTTTAGTTAAAATGTATAAAAGTTCTATTGATATTACTTTTGTCTATATGTATACTTAACTATTGAAAGATATTACAGTTCATAGTTTGCCAATTTTGCATAGTACACCTATATGTTATTACAGAAAAATATGCCTGTAATAACTAAAGGGTGTTATCACAGCTTTCTATATCACTTCAAAGCATTTGCTCAGACATACATCATGCTTTCTTACAATGTATTTTAATTTATTGTAAGAAATAATGACCAGAGCATGTAATGAGGTTCTGCGGCAAGTTTCTCAGTAATTCCCAAGTGTCTTATATAATAAGTTACATTCCATTAATAACCTAGCCTTGTTATCACAGCCTTAATAGCTTCGTCTCATTGATTTACCATGGTTAATCAAAATGAATTAATTTAATTAAAAATTAGTTATCAAGGCTATGCATTTAGTTTCTGTGCAAAGTCTCAAGAGTTCCCTAGAGCCCACTATAAATGAAATAATTTTACAAATAACAAACATATGTTATCAGTCAGGGACTTACTTAAATGAGTGATTTTCTAAATCACTGATTCAAGTAACATTATTTCAATAAATGTTGGAAGTAAGAGTTGTCTTTCTTTAATAATCACCTATTCAAGTAGTACACATTAATCACTAGAAGAAGTGATTTAATTTTATTGTAGCTTTAAATATAGAATACTAATGATCCAGGGATTAATTATGTTTCTAAAATTATCAGAACCAACATCTGTGTTGATAGGATGACCAGGTCATTTCAGGTGATGACCTTGTACTGAATCTAGGATAATGACATAAAAATCACTTGTTTAAGTATCATACCTCAATTTCCTTCCCAAAATCTCTTCTTTAAGTATCATTATTTTAATAACCCCACTAATTTCAACACCCCAACAGTGAAATTTTTATCCCGAACAGTAGAATTTTATTACATAATCTGAAAGATGAAACCTTGAACTTTACAGGAAAAATACTCCCACTGCTGGGAAAAATCTGTTAAGAAAGTATCAGTTCATTATGTAAAGCCTTCATAATAGCATTTTTCAATTAAAATAGAATTTGCGATAAATGATAGCATCAAAGGCATAAACCTTGCTACAGAAAAGAAGCAAAAGGTTCGTTTTTTCAATTTTATTAATAAAAGATATTATTTAAACCTATGTGTTTAAAATTTTGGTAAAACTACAAAATCACAATTTGTGACAAAACTTCAATTTGTTACTCAAATAAGTGATTTAAAATCACTTATTTCAATAAGTCCCTGACTGGTTATTACAGATTTAGAAAATTTAAGGAATAAAGAGTAGACAACTCATTAAAATATCTGTAATAACACACGCAAGTTATTTTCTGTAATAACCCTATAGAGTTATATCTCTGACTGGTAGATAGTTTAAGTGATCTATGACTTTTATTTAGATCCCATACAACAAAGTAGCAGGGTATATAATGTTTGTGCTGTCTGTCAATCAGTATCGTCATTTGCAATTTGTAATTGTAATGCATTGTAATATTACATTTTTTGATGTAATGTAAAGTAATTTGTAATGCACATTTTCTGCATTACAATTACATGTAATGTAATGATTACTTTAGTTAAAAATCAATGTAATGCCTCCATTACTGTACATTACTTTTCATTACAAATTGATTAAATAAATAAAATTTCAGAATATTGTAAAATAGAAATAAAATAAATAAAATATTAACAAAACAAAAGAAAGTATTGAATAAAATTATTGTCACAGTTAATTACTGTATTAAATAAATTGCATCAAACTTTAAAACACAGATAAAGGTAAGAAATATAAAACTTTTAATTGGCAAAAGGAGGGGGGTGAAATTATCAAGTCTTGATTTTGGTTTCTGATATTTGTATAAATGATATTGGGAATATTTTGGTGGTCCATGAAAATCTTATGAAAAATTATAAAACAAAATTATATTGATGAATGGAAAAATATGGAGATGAAATTTCATAATTTATACACACCTTACAGGTATTTCAATGAAAGATTGAATATGTCAATCGACATTTTTACACCAAACTGTAATTTGGGTCCTGATTAATATCAAATTGTTTTATTGTAATCAAATCTTCTCAACCTATGTTTGTCCTCATAGAGCCCTTAGGCATTTAACAAGATAATCCTTTAATGACACATTTATTATATTCCTTTGAAATCCCTTTATGATGTCTTAATGATTAAGTGAGCAATGTTAGAAACAAGATTATATGATAATTTATTTATTTTTTACCACCACCTAAGAAACTTGAAAGTGACTTTTTCAGTTTCATGCCTCCTACTTCTCCATCAAAGAGAAGACACAGGTCTGGTGCAGTACATGATGTTGACATTTACTTGTCTGAGCCATGTAAAGAAATGTCAATCAATCCACTGAATACTGGATGTCAAATTCAGTGCACCTTTCTTCTTTGGCTATCAAGTATTTAGCCATTTCCTCCACATCAGCTCCTTTAGAAAGGCTTTTAGTAATGCTGAAAGGTGTACAGACCTGATCGCTGTTCTCTTAATGACAGCACGTTTGAAACACTTATGATGATAAAGTGCAATGGATGTGTTGATTAACCAGTATTTGAAATCTATGCTCTAACACTGTATATATATGTACATATACCCTGCTAATATTTATCAATTTCTTTTTACATTGCAATGTAATAGCCCCAGGCCTGATTGCAACCATACTTTGATATATGGTCACATATAATGAGAGTAAGGTCTCTGTTGATTTTGAGGTTACTATGTCTAAGGTCAAGGTCAAAGTTACTAAAGAAATTCTGAAATTTGTGCAGAAAAGAAGTTTCAGGATGCTAAATCTAGTACAAATGTACTTCATATACCGGTATATGGGATTGCAACCTAACTTGGATATATGGTCACATATAATAAGAGGAAGATCCCTATTGATTTGTAAGTCACCAAGGTCAAAGTTAATAAATATGGAATTGTGTAACACAATATTACTGTCTGAAATCATAAACCAAAATCATATTTTAATGCAAAGAAGAAAAAAACTGCCATCAGGTCAATATTAGCTTTTCCCCTTTATCTTGGGCATGGGGTATGTGAGCTGGCTCACTAAAGGTTCTTTAAAGTTATAAGTCTATCTCTTTCATATGAAGTAAAGCCAAACAAACTCTCCTAAAAATTATAGTATACCCTGGTAAGTAGGTCTGATTTTTTAGGTAAAATTCTTATAAAATATTGTGTTTTCACTAAGCCTGGTTCATCTTCAGGAAACCACATGTCGAAGTTGTTAGCTTGTAATTTTGCATAACACTTACATATTTTCTATAATAATAAATGATTTTATGTTTGTTCTGCCAATGCGATACATTGGGATGAAAATTTGGTAGAAGTGATGTTAGCTCCTTGTATAAAGCTTTGTATTTCAGAAGGAATAGGAGCTTGGTATACAGATGTCTTATGCAAGTTATGGTCTAAATTCCATCTGGCATATGCCCATTGTTTTTTCCTCATTTTCATTGTTCAGTGACTTCTTTAAAAATGTATTTTATTATCCTGTGATTTTCTCTTCAGGATGACTCTCATACTACTTTTTCTTAAAAAGGACACATATTACATAGCCTTTTATTGTCCAAATCTGATCATTCAACATTTTAAGGTGATATTTTATAAAATCTTTTCAAAACAAGATTTTTGCCAAACTGAGGTAGATTTTCAGTAGATGTAGTTTAGAAAATCAAAATAATTTTGTTCATGAAAAGTAAACAATTACATACACTGAATTCATATATTGATGACAAAATGGTGCCAGTTGTAAAAATCATTGATGTCATTCCCATCAACATCTGAATTTTTGATTTATTTTGTACCTTGTCAGATATTACAGACTTCTTTAAGTTTGAAAAATGGTAGTATGTTGTATAGTTTAAATTAAAAAATTTCATGAATTTAATCACATGTAAATACATAAACAAAAGGTGTATACACACTGTTATAATTTATATTGAACCTGTTTTAACGACTATGTTTATAACAATGATTTTATTATTTCATTGTATTTCAGCTTTTATTTGATAATTTTTAATGTTGATTCTGTCATCAAACATTGTAATTATTTAAAATATATACATATAATTTTTATTCTACTTATCAAGTATCAATCCATGTCAGTCCATTGCATTATTTTTCTACTCTGAAGTTTTAAACAATAATGTTATCTCAATGTACATGCAATTTATTGGCATATATTTATATATACATGTATATGAATATATAAAATTTAATATAATAAAATCATTAATAACATGATCATAATGATATAAGTAGACTTAATTTCATTACAAAGGAGTATTGCAGTAAGGGCACTCACAGTTCCTCCATATCTTATTAACTTATTTCAGTTGCATTCGAATATTTTTATTTGCTTGATAGACTTTTTTATGTATTTTACATAAGCATGTAGGGACATTAGCTTCAAAAATACAAACCAGAACCCGAAAATGTCTTTACAGTGGTTTACAAAATTGACAAGTTGAGAAAATTAAAAGTTCTGATTTCACTTTTTAGCTCACCTGGCCTAAAAGGACATGTGAGCTTTTGCCATCACTTGGCGTCTGTCGTCGTCTGTTGTAAACTTTTCAAAGATCTTCTTCTCTGAAACTCCTGAACTAATTTCAACCAAACCCAAGGAAAATGATCCTTAGGGTATCTAGTATAAATTTTGTGATTTTTATTCATTTTCATCAAGAAACATGGCACACATGGCTGAAATAAAACATAGGTTTCAAACGCACTTTTTAGTCTTATATCTCTGAAACTATACGACAGTACAACAGTTGCATTTATCATGCATCAATTGTAAATAAAAATATCAGGTGAGCGACACAGGGTCCTTGGAGCCTCTAGTTGAGTTATTGAGTATTTTGTAAAAAGGGGAGGTTTTTACATGTTGTGCCATATCTCAAAAATGATTTATGATTATTGCTTAAAACTTTACACACTTCTTTGTTATATTAATCTTAAGATCTGTATACTTTTGGTGATGATTCAAAATTTTATTTTTGAGTTATTGAGTATTTTGTTAAACAGGGAGGTTTTTTTACATGTCGCGCCGTATCTCAAAATAATTTATGATTATTGCTTAAAACTTTACACACTTCTTTGTTATATTAATCTTAAGATCTGTATACTTTTTGGTTTTGATTCAAAATTTTATTTTAGTGATATTTAGTTTTTGTAAAAAAACAGGGTAGGGGTTTCACATGTCCCGCTGTGTCTCAAAACAATATATGGTTATTGCTTAAAACTTTCTCAGAAACTATTTATGATTATTGCATAAAACTTCCACACAAGATGTCGGCGTATCATGCGCTCATGGCGCAGCTGTTTATTCAAAAATCTTCTCCTCTGAAACTACTTAGCCAAATACTTGCAAACTTTAACCGAATGTTCCTTAGGGTATCTTGTTTATAAATTGTATCCAAAGTTTTGCTCCATCAACAAACATGGCCACCATTGCTAAAAACAGAACATAGGGGACAAATGCAGTTTTTGGCTTATATCTCACAAACTAAAGCAGTTACAGCAAAAGTGACAGGAGTATTGATTAGATTAAGATCTATCTGCAACAAAATGTTAATTTTTATACGACCGCAAAAAATTTGCGTTCTTATATTGCTATCAGGTCGGCGTCAGGGCGTCCGTAAACAGATTTGTTTCCGGACAATAACTTTAATTTAAATGTATGGATCTCTATGAAATTTAATCAAAAGGTTGTATACCACAACAGGAAGGTTTGGATTGTTTTTGGGAGTGATGGTCCAAACCGTTTAGGAATTAGGGCCAAAAGGGCCCAAAACAAACATTTTCTAGTTTCAGGACAATAACTTGTGTATAAGTATTTTGATTGCTCTGAAATTGTACCATAAGGTTCAATACCACAAGTAAAAGGTTGGGATTCATTTTGGGGGTAAGTGCCCAAACCGTTCAGGAATTAGGGGCCAAAAAGAAGCATTTTTCTAGTTTTCAGACAATAACTTGTATTTAAGTGTATGGATGTCTCTTTAATTGTATCACATTTTACAAAAAGAATATTTATTTAAAATTTATTCTTTTTGGAGGGGTCAATTTTTTTCCTAAGATTTAAGAAATTATCAATTTTCCAAAAAAAAAAATTGGGGGTCACAATTTATTTTGCTAATTCTTTGTATATAGTTTGAAAACAGATTTACTAAGTATTGCACAACAGCACAGTGAGCAAGAAATCTTTAATTGAATATAAATTCAAATCATATAAACAATTTCAAGTTCTTTGACTACATTTATTCTGTGTCAGAAACCTATAATGTGTTAAATATGTAGTGACAATCCAAATTCAGACCTGTATCAAGCTTGAATATTGTGTCCATTTTGCCCCAACTGTTCAGGGTTGGACCTCTGCAGTCGTATCGGCCGCGCTCGGGAAGCACATTTTTATTGTTTGGTCTGTTTTAGATACTATAAGGTATACAGAACTATATTTGGTTCATGGAATGATTGTAAGGTGTATATTTGTCTGGCAGGTTTCATCTGACCTTGACCTTATTTTTCATGGTTCATTGGTTGATGTTAAACTTCTCTGATTTGGTCTTTTTAGGTACTATAGAGATAGTTGTCAGCCAAAGAGTTGCATTCAAGTAACATAACTACATGTATCAACTTGATGTATGCAGATCAATTAAAACAATTGATATCTACAGTTTTTTCTAGGATCAATTATCTGACAGCAGAAAATTTTAAAATCACCCTCACAAATGAAATGGCAAAATAATTATGCCTCAACAAACACATTTTAAGAATTATATATACAATGTAGGAATCACCCTGTCTGTCCCTTTGTCCATATTTCTTGTAAGTGAAACTCCTCCTTAATGTATTGACAGATACAAATGAAATTTAACACAGTTGCAGTACAAAACCTGAGTATGTACATGTCCATAAAGGAGAATAATCCTGGTCCAAAGTATTTCAAGGAGATATTTGAACTTGCATGCACTTAGTTTATTACAACATGTGGCAACAGTTCTCAGAAGCACAACTCCTTAACAGCTCAATTGATATTGATGAAACTCACATATAGTACACAACCTGCTGATGTGCATAATTAAAAATCCTGGTCTGAAATATTTCAAGAGAGATAATTGAACTAATTATGAGATGTGGGATCCTTGAGTGAATTGACTCACATTTCTATGCAATAATCTCAGAATGCTTACAGATACTATCCATGTCCACTTTTGTTTGAAATTATACCTGGAATTTCTATTCAGTATTTAGCTTAGAAATTATATCTTAAATATAATGCATTGTAAAACATGGCTGCTATTGCCAAGAAAGAACATAGTTGTAAAATGCAGTTTTTATATTTCATCTCTTAAGCACCAAGGACAAAACTTACAGAATAAATATGATCAACAATTTAAAATCTATCTGCAGTGAGATTGCAGACAAATAATTTTTTTTAATTTTGAAGCATATATGACCAAAACAAAGAATTTTTAAGTGGCATTTTTAAGCAAACACCCGATATACATTAAAAAGCAAATATATAAATCATGATTGATGAATGAATTGAGCAAAAAAATTCAGGTGAGCGATTCAGGCTCTTGAGAGCCTCTTGTTTACTAAAGAAAGCGAAATGTAATTGAAAAGTAATCTATGATTACATCATATTTTAAGACTTATTGTTTTTGCTCAGTTCTTCTTCTTCTTCTTCTTCCGCCGCTTTTAAATTTGAACTTGTCCGCACAGCTGCCAAGATTTGAATTGATTATTTAAATTCTAATCATTCTAATTCATTGTTTATGTTATTTAAGGGAGTGAATATTTATGGTATGGAAGACCAGACATCATGTTGTTCACTATGGCAGGAGGTGGCTGTAATATTATATATCCAGAAGACTGCAGTGCAGGTGACAGAGAGTTTGATGTAGACCAAGCATAAAATCAGATAACTGAAATTGATTTGGAATCAACAACATTACGAAAAAAGGAAAAAATTGAGCAAGTTGTTGCACAGACAATTACTTATTCAATGTACCAGAGGGTACGTCAGAGAGAAGAAGGCAAAAAACTTCCTCAAGCTTTTTTAATTCCTACTATTGTTGCAAGTTCTGATTACTTTGATATTTATATGTATGATGCACAGAATGACATCCTGTTAAGAAATAAAGGAGATCCTATTCCTATTTGGAATAAGAATAAATTTAGTGCAGAGGGTGAAACATTAAATTTATCAAACATTTTAAAAATTTGGATGACATTGAATCATTTTACCTTAAAGCCTAAACTTTTAGTAGATGAGATTCAAAGTTTAAAAGGAACATGTGATTTTTTAGGTCGTATAGCTCCAAAACGCTTACATTTGATTGAAAAAACAATTTCTATGCAAAAAAAATTTCTCCCATTAAAGGAGATGGAATTGGAATTGGATGTTCCGAGTGTTCCATTAAAACAAAATTCTCTACCCAGTAATGATGAAGAAAAATGACAAATCTACATTTATGGTATAATTGCTTACATGTATGGCGTTCATTATCACTGAACTAGTAAATATTTTGTTTAGGGGCCAGCTGAAGGACGCCTCCGGGTGTGGAATTTCTCGCTACATTGAAGACCTGTTGGTGACCTTCTGCTGTTGTTTTTTTCTGTGGTCAGGTTGTTGTCTCTTTGACACATTCCCCATTTCCATTCTCAATTTTACTTCATTTGAACTCTGGTGGATAGTTGTCTAACATGTTTAACCCCGCCACATTATTTATGTATGTGCCTGTCCCAAATCAGGAGCCTGTAATTCAGTGGTTGTCGTTTGTTTATGTGTTACATATTTGTTTTTCGTTCATTTTTTTTTACATAAATAAGGCCGTTAGTTTTCTTGTTTGAATTGTTTTACATTGTCTTATCGGGGCCTTTTATAGCTGACTATGCGGTATGGGCTTTGCTCATTGTTGAAGGCCGTCATTTTGGTCTTTTGTGGATAGTTGTCTCATTGGCAATCATACCACATCTTCTTTTTTATATATCATTGGCAATCATACCACATCTCCTTATTTTTATATTTACATCCATATTATATTTTCAGCAAAAAAAGTTAAGGACCATGCACCAATTTGTACTTTCCATTACAAAAATATTAAAAGCTCCTGTCTGAAAATCTTCTGTAGCAGCCTTGGTCTTAAAAGTGGCACAGAGAAACATCTTTTAGTCTGATCATTGACAACTCATTTTTATACGACCGCAAAAAATTTTGTGGTCGTATATTGGTATGACGTTGGCGTCGTCGTCGTCGTCGTCGTCCGAAGACACATTGGTTTTCGCACTCAAACTTTAGTTTAAGTGAATGGATCTCTATGAAATTTTACCATAAGGTTCAATACCACAAAAGGAAGGTTGGGATTGATTTTGGGGGTTATGGTACCAACAGTTAAGGAATTAGGGGCCAAAAGGGGCCAAAATAAGCATTTTGTAACTTCCAGACAATAACTTGTGTGTAAGTGTATGGATCTCTGACATTGTACCACAAGGTTCCATATCACATAGGGAATGCTGGGATTGATTTTGGGGTAATTGCCTCAAAATTTTAGGAATTAGGGGCCAAAAAGGGGCAAAAACAAGCATTTTCTAGTTTCAGGACAATAACTTGTGTGTTAGTGTATGGATCTTTCTGAAATTGTACTACAAGGTTCCATATCACAAAGGAAAGCTGGAATTGAGTTTGGGGTAATTGCCTGAAACGTTTAGGAATTAGGGGCCAAAAAGGGCCAAAATAAGCATTTTCTAGTTTCCAGACAATAACTTGTGTTCAAGTGTATGGATCTCTCTGAAATTGTACTGCAAGGTACCATACCTCAAAGGGAAGGCTGGGATTGAGTTTGGGGGTGATGAATCATAAGGGGGTTCAAAAAATTGGGAGGGGATTTTTTTTCTTTAAAATTTTCCATTTTAAGTTGGTTATTTCTGATTTATATTTAAAAGCAAATAATAATGATATGGCAGGAGATACACACCAAACAGGATGTGTAAATTATTATATAATAAGTATTGTGCAATAGCAAGAAATTTTCAATTGCACAATATTGCGCAATAGCAAGAAATCTTCAATTGCACAGTATTGTGCAATAGCAAGAAATATCCAATAGCACAGTATTGCACAATAGCAAGATATTGTCAATTCTACAGTATTGCACAATAGCAAGAAATATTCAGTTGCACAGTATTGCGCAATTGCAAGAAATATTCAATTGCACAGTATTGTGCAAAAGAAGATACTTTGTATAAATTGCTTATTTCTTGACCAATTTCAATGGGGTTTTATTCTTGAATTCTTGGGGTTCTTTAATATGCTGAATCTAACCGTGTATTAAGTTTTTGGATTTTGGGCCCTGTTTTAAATTGGTCCACATTGAGGTCCAAAGGGTCCAACATTAAACTTTGTTTGCTTTCATCAAAAATTGAATTATTGGGATTCTTTTGATATGCCGAATCTAACCGTGTATTTAGATTCTTAATATTTGGTCCTGTTTTCAAAGTGGTCTACATTAAGGTCCAAAGGGTCCAAAATTAAACTTAGTTTGATTTTAACAAAAATTGAATTCTCAGGGTTCTTTGATATGCTGAATCTAAACATGTATTTAGATTTTTGATTATGGGCCCAGTTTTCAAGTTGGTCCAAATCGGGGTCCAAAATTAAACTTTGTTTGATTTCAACAAAAATTGAATATGTGGGGTTCTTTGATATGCTGAATCTAACCGTGTATTTAGATTCTTAATTTTTGGTCCCGTTTTCAAATTGGTCTACATTAAGGTCCAAAGGGTCCAAAATTAAACTTAGTTTGATTTTAACAAAAATTGAATTCTTAGGGTTCTTTGATATGCTGAATCTAAACATGTATTTAGATTTTTGATTATGGGCCCAGTTTTGAAGTTGGTCCAAATCGGGGTCCAAAATTAAACTTTGTTTGATTTCAACAAAAATTGAATATATGGGGTTCTTTGATATGCTGAATCTAACCGTGTATTTAGATTCTTAATTTTTGGTCCTGTTTTCAAATTGGTCTACATTAAGGTCTAAAGGGTCCAAAATTAAACTTAGTTTGATTTTAACAAAAATTGAATTCTTAGGGTTCTTTGATATGCTGAATCTAAACATGTATTTAGATTTTTGATTATGGGCCCAGTTTTCAAGTTGGTCCAAATCGGGGTCCAAAATTAAACTTTGTTTGATTTCAACAAAAATTGAATATATGGGGTTCTTTGA
The DNA here is from genome assembly GCA_017311375.1 of Mytilus coruscus. Lineage (NCBI taxonomy): Eukaryota > Metazoa > Mollusca > Bivalvia > Mytilida > Mytilidae > Mytilus > Mytilus coruscus. The sequence goes on from JAASAO010003412.1 coordinate 90,491, forward strand.
TATGCTGAATCTAACTGTGTATTTAGATTCTTAATTTTTGGTCCCGTTTTCAAATTGGTCTACATTAAGGTCTAAAGGGTCCAAAATTAAACTTAGTTTGATTTTAACAAAATTGAATTCTTAGAGTTGTTTGATATGCTGAATCTAAACATGTATTTAGATTTTTGATTATGGGCCCAGTTTTCAAGTTGGTCCAAATCGGGGTCCAAAATTAGACTTTGTTTGATTTCAACAAAAATTGAATATATGGGGTCCTTTGATATGCTGAATCTAACCATGTATTTAGATTTTGATTTTGGACCTTGTTATCAACTTTGTCCACATTGAGGTTAAAAGGGTCCAAAATTAAACTTTGTTTGATTTCATCAAAAATTGAACTCTTGGGGTTCTTTGATATGCTGAATCTAACCATGTATTTAGATTTTGGATATTGGACCATAATAGGTAAATTAAAAAAAATTAAGTTCTTAGACTACATTCATTCTGTGTCAGAAACCTATGCTGAAAAAAATTAAGTTCTTAGATTACATTCATTCTGTGTCAGAAACCTATGCTGTGTCAAATATTTAATCACAATCCAAATTCAGAGCTGTATCCAGCTTGAATGTTGTGTCCATACTTGCCCCAACTGTTCAGGGTTCGACCTCTGCGGTCGTATCAAGCTGCGCCCTGCGGAGCATTTTATTACTCATTAAAAGTTTTATGAAGTTGATATTCCAACACATGTCCAAAGGTATAAAACATAATTTCTGAAATTTGATTTTCGTCCCAAAAAGAGTTAAAAATGTGTTCTATTAAGATGGATTGTGTTACAAAAGATTTGTTTCTTTTGAACTGTTTATTACAGAAAATTTCATGACTTTCTCATTTTTAAAAAGTGGTTTTAATAATTATTTAGATTTTCCATTAAACATATATGTTAAAGAAAATGACTCATCAAAGCAATCTTTATTTCTGTCTTCATATACTGATAGTTAAATGGTGTTAGAATTCATTTAAATTGACAGAATGGAATTTTCGGGGAGAATGTTGATATTAGAAAAAATGATAAACTTAATTTTTTTAAATGTGATAACGTTATAAATGTTGGTTAATTGTTGCATAACACATTAAAACCACCCTGTCAAGTGTCATATTTCTGGCTACAGAAGTTATTCCTGTAGCCCTTGTAGACAGTCAGGATATAACTCTATAGGGCTATTACAGAAAAATAACATACATTTGTTATTGTGGACTAAAAATCAAAGAACATATGTATGTTACATGTTTCAGAGGACAATATACATCATTAGTTTAGTTAAAATGTATAAAAGTTCTATTGATATTACTTTTGTCTATATGTATACTTAACTATTGAAAGATATTACAGTTCATAGTTTGCCAATTTTGCATAGTACACCTATATGTTATTACAGAAAAAATATGCCTGTAATAACTAAAGGGTGTTATCACAGCTTCTCTATATCACTTCAAAGCATTTGCTCAGACATACATCATGCTTTCTTACAATGTATTTTAATTTATTGTAAGAAATAATGACCAGAGCATGTAATGAGGTTCTGCGGCAAGTTTCTCAGTAATTCCCAAGTGTCTTATATAATAAGTTACATTCCATTAATAACCTAGCCTTGTTATCACAGCCTTAATAGCTTCGTCTCATTGATTTACCATGGTTAATCAAAAATGAATTAATTTAATTAAAAATTAGTTATCAAGGCTATGCATTTAGTTTCTGTGCAAAGTCTCAAGAGTTCCTAGAGCCCACTATAAATGAAATAATTTTACAAATAACAAACATATGTTATCAGTCAGGGGACTTACTTAAATGAGTGATTTTCTAAATCACTGATTCAAGTAACATTATTTCAATAAATGTTGGAAGTAAGAGTTGTCTTTCTTTAATAATCACCTATTCAAGTAGTACACATTAATCACTAGAAGAAGTGATTTAATTTTATTGTAGCTTTAAATATAGAATACTAATGATCCAGGGATTAATTATGTTTCTAAAATTATCAGAACCAACATCTGTGTTGATAGGATGACCAGGTCATTTCAGGTGATGACCTTGTACTGAATCTAGGATAATGACATAAAAATCACTTGTTTAAGTATCATACCTCAATTTCCTTCCCAAAAATCACTTCTTTAAGTATCATTATTTTAATAACCCCACTAATTTCAACACCCCAACAGTGAAATTTTATCCCGAACAGTAGAATTTTATTACATAATCTGAAAGATGAAACCTTGAACTTTACAGGAAAAATACTCCCACTGCTGGGAAAAATCTGTTAAGAAAGTATCAGTTCATTATGTAAAGCCTTCATAATAGCATTTTTCAATTAAAATAGAATTTGCGATAAATGATAGCATCAAAGGCATAAACCTTGCTACAGAAAAGAAGCAAAGGTTCGTTTTTTCAATTTTATTAATAAAAGATATTATTTAAACCTATGTGTTTAAAATTTTGGTAAAACTACAAAATCACAATTTGTGACAAAACTTCAAATTTGCTACTCAAATAAGTGATTTAAAATCACTTATTTCAATAAGTCCCTGACTGGTTATTACAGATTTAGAAAATTTAAGGAATAAAGAGTAGACAACTCATTAAAATATCTGTAATAACACACGCAAGTTATTTTCTGTAATAACCCTATAGAGTTATATCTCTGACTGGTAGATAGTTTAAGTGATCTATGACTTTATTTAGATCCCATACAACAAAGTAGCAGGGTATATAATGTTTGTGCTGTCTGTCAATCAGTATCGTCATTTGGTAATTTGTAATTGTAATGCATTGTAATATTACATTTTTGATGTAATGTAAAGTAATTTGTAATGCACATTTTCTGCATTACAATTACATGTAATGTAATGATTACTTTAGTTAAAAATCAATGTAATGCCTCCATTACTGTACATTACTTTTCATTACAAATTGATTAAATAAATAAAATTTCAGAATATTGTAAAATAGAAATAAAATGAATAAAATATTAACAAAACAAAAGAAAGTATTGAATAAAATTATTGTCACAGTTAATTACTGTATTAAATAAATTGCATCAAACTTTAAAACACAGATAAAGGTAAGAAATATAAAAACTTCTTTAATTGGCAAAAGGGGGGGGTGAAATTATCAAGTCTTGATTTTGGTTTCTGATATTTGTATAAATGATATTGGGAATATTTTGGTGGTCCATGAAAAATCTTATGAAAAAATTATAAAACAAAATTATATTGATGAATGGAAAAAATATGGAGATGAAATTTCATAATTCTATACACACCTTACAGGTATTTCAATGAAAGATTGAATATGTCAATCGACATTTTTACACCAAACTGTAATTTGGGTCCTGATTAATATCAAATTGTTTTTATTGTAATCAAATCTTCTCAACCTATGTTTGTCCTCATAGAGCCCTTAGGCATTTAACAAGATAATCCTTTAATGACACATTTATTATATTCCTTTGAAATCCCTTTATGATGTCTTAATGATTAAGTGAGCAATGTTAGAAACAAGATTATATGATAATTTATTTATTTTTCACCACCACCTAAGAAACTTGAAAGTGACTTTTTCAGTTTCATGCCTCCTACTTCTCCATCAAAGAGAAGACACAGGTCTGGTGCAGTACATGATGTTGACATTTACTTGTCTGAGCCATGTAAAGAAATGTCAATCAATCCACTGGAATACTGGATGTCAAATTCAGTGCACCTTTCTTCTTTGGCTAATACATCTATCAAGTATTTAGCCATTTCCTCCACATCAGCTCCTTTAGAAAGGCTTTTTAGTAATGCTGGAAAGGTGTACAGACCTGATCGCTGTTCTCTTAATGACAGCACGTTTGAAACACTTATGATGATAAAGTGCAATGGACATGTTGATTAACCAGTATTTGAAATCTATGCTCTAACACTGTATATATATGTACATATACCCTGCTAATATTTATCAATTTCTTTTTACATTGCAATGTAATGGCCCCAGGCCTGATTGCAACCATACTTTGATATATGGTCACATATAATGAGAGTAAGGTGTCTGTTGATTTTGAGGTTACTATGTCTAAGGTCAAGGTCAAAGTTACTAAAAGAAATTCTGAAATTTGTGCAGAAAAGAAGTTTCAGGATGCTAAATCTAATACAAATGTACTTCATATACCGGTATATGGGATTGCAACCTAACTTGGATATATGGTCACATATAATAAGAGGAAGATCCCTATTGATTTGTAAGTCACCAAGGTCAAAGTTAATAAATATGGAATTGTGTAACACAATATTACTGTCTGAAATCATAAACCAAAATCATATTTTAATGCAAAGAAGAAAAAACTGCCATCAGGTCAATATTAGCTTTTCCCTTTATCTTGGGCATGGGGTATGTGAGCTGGCTCACTAAAGGTTCTTTAAAGTTATAAGTCTATCTCTTTCATATGAAGTAAAGCCAAACAAACTCTCCTAAAAATTATAGTATACCCTGGTAAGTAGGTCTGATTTTTTTAGGGTAAAAATTCTTATAAAATATTGTGTTTTCACTAAGCCTGGTTCATCTTCAGGAAACCACATGTCGAAGTTGTTAGCTTGTAATTTTGCATAACACTTACATATTTTCTATAATAATAAATGATTTATGTTTGTTCTGCCAATGCGATACATTGGGATGAAAATTTGGTAGAAGTGATGTTAGCTCCTTGTATAAAGCTTTGTATTTCAGAAGGAATAGGAGCTTGGTATACAGATGTCTTATGCAAGTTATGGTCTAAATCTCCATCTGGCATATGCCCATTGTTTTTTTCCTCATTTTCATTGTTCAGTGACTTCTTTAAAAAAATGTATTTTATTATCCTGTGATTTTCTCTTCAGGATGACTCTCATACTACTTTTTCTTAAAAAAGGACACATATTACATAGCCTTTTATTGTCCAAATCTGATCATTCAACATTTTAAGGTGATATTTTTATAAAATCTTTTCAAAACAAGATTTTTGCCAAATTGAGGTAGATTTTCAGTAGATGTAGTTTAGAAAATCAAAAATAATTTTGTTCATGAAAAGTAAACAATTACATACACTGAATTCATATATTGATGACAAAATGGTGCCAGTTGTAAAAAATCATTGATGTCATTCCCATCAACATCTGAATTTCTGGATTTATTTTGTACCTTGTCAGATATTACAGACTTCTTTAAGTTTGAAAAATGGTAGTATGTTGTATAGTTTAAATTAAAAAAATTCATGAATTTAATCACATGTAAATACATAAACAAAAGGTGTATACACACTGTTATAATTTATATTGAACCTGTTTTTAACGACTATGTTTATAACAATGATTTTATTATTTCATTGTATTTCAGCTTTTATTTGATAATTTTTAATGTTGATTCTGTCATCAAACATTGTAATTATTTAAATATATACATATAATTTTTATTCTACTTATCAAGTATCAATCCATGTCAGTCCATTGCATTATTTTTCTACTCTGAAGTTTTTAAACAATAATGTTATCTCAATGTACATGCAATTTATTGGCATATATTTATATATACATGTATATGAATATATAAAATTTAATATAATAAAATCATTAATAACATGATCATAATGATATAAGTAGACTTAATTTCATTACAAAGGAGTATTGCAGTAAGGGCACTCACAGTTCCTCCATATCTTATTAACTTATTTCAGTTGCATTCGAATATTTTTATTTGCTTGATAGACTTTTTTATGTATTTTACATAAGCATGTAGGGACATTAGCTTCAAAAATACAAACCAGAACCCGAAAATGTCTTTACAGTGGTTTACAAAATTGACAAGTTGAGAAAATTAAAAGTTCTGATTTCACTTTTTAGCTCACCTGGCCTAAAAGGACATGTGAGCTTTTGCCATCACTTGGCGTCTGTCGTCGTCTGTTGTAAACTTTTTCAAAGATCTTCTTCTCTGAAACTCCTGAACTAATTTCAACCAAACCCAAGGAAAATGATCCTTAGGGTATCTAGTATAAATTTTGTGATTTTTATTCATTTTCATCAAGAAACATGGCCACCATGGCTAAAAATAGAACATAGGGGTAAAATGCTTGAAGATATTGATTTGATATTTGGTATATAGTTTTGTCATGACAAGTTACAGACCAATTTCGAATTTTGTTCCGGTCTGATGATTTTGTGCAGAGTTATGGTCCTTTGACTTAGAAAATGCACTAAAATAATCAGTTTTCCGCACTTTTTTGTCATTCTTCAAAATATTGATTTGTTTTTTTTTGGTATATAGTTTTATCATGACAAGTTACAGATCAAGTTCGAATTTTGTTCCGGTCTGATGATTTCTTGCAGAGTTATGGTCCTTTGACTTAGAAAATTCACTAAAATAATCAGTTTTAAACACTTTTTTTCGTCATGCTTGAAGATGTTGACTTGATATTTGTTATATAGTTTACACCATGAAAAGTTATAGATCAAGTTATGAATTTTTAACCGGTAGGGGACTATGTATTGCCATGCAATACTCACAGAATGCTTGTTTATTTTGCCTCAACCAAATGCTATGATTAATATAAACAGTTCTTATTACCATAATTAGTTATCAAAGGTACCAGGATTATAATTTAATACGCCAGAAGTGCGTTTCGTCTACATAAGACTCATCAGTGACGCTCAGATCAAATTAATTATAAAGCCAAACAAGTACAAAGCTGAAGACCATTGAGGACCAAAAATTCCAAAAAGTTGTGCCAAATACGGCTTAGGTAATCTATTCCTGGAATAGGAATAAGAAAATCCTTAGTTTTTAGAAAAAAATCAAAGTTTTGAAACAGGAAATTTATAAAAAAAGACCATATAATTGATATTCATGTCAACACCGATCACACAGATCAAGTGCGATTTTTGATGGCGTCACTTTTATCGTTCTTGAGTAATGACCCTCCTTTCTAATGTTATATGTAAGCAGGGGCATTATATCCATTATTTGGTTATATTCAGTAGTTCACAGAAGGTCTGAGTAAAATCAGAAATTTAAATTATGTTCTAATTCACTTGTTCAAACGAACATAAAGAATATATGTGCACATCGCTACTTAATTTCTGAAACCTACCGGTACTTCAAACCCAAACTGTATACTCTTATCATTCTTGATATAAAATAAGAATCACATTTCTGAAATTGTCCAGCATGGTGACCATGTAATTTAATTAAACATTATACAAGCTAATTCAAGCACTGTCTACAAAAACATTGGATTCACTACATATGCCGTGTGAAATAACGTCCACTAAATACACTGCAGACAGAATATCTAAAAATCTCTAGACAGAGAAATTTGTTTATTACTGAAAAATTATTACACAAGGGTTTTCGATATCACAAACTAGTCAAAACATTTACTAAATTTTATCATCGGTACAAGGACATCATTCGTAAATATAATTCAACACGCAGACTTCTTATACTAGCACATTCCGGTATTTCACATCCAATTTTTATGGTAATATTCTTTACAAAGCACAAAAATGTCGACATTTACCTCAAAAGCTAACAAAACCTTTAAACAGACTTATTAAGAAGGGATATATTTACGATACTGTTGTCAGGTCATTAAAGATTGCATAATTTGGCTTTAATATTGATTCACTTATAGGGTCTTTGCATCGGAAATAAACACATGTATTCTAAAATCAGTTGTTGGCATGATACGGGTTATGTTCTTCTCATATATTTTATTCATTTTTATACGTCCGTTTACGGGACGTATTATGGTATACCGTTGTCCGTCTGTCCGTCCGTCATCAACATGTCGGACATTAACTCAAAAACGCTTTAACCAATTTGCATTAAACTTTGGTGAATTGTTTATATCTATTGACGTGAGCTCCCTCGTGTTTTTTATAAATTTTAGATTTTACGTTTCCGAGTAATGGGGTTTTATTCATTAAAAAAAGGGGGATTTTCAAGTTTTCGGACAATAACTCAAGAATGCTTTTACCAACTTGCAAGAAATTGTGGTGAATTGTGTATATCTATTGACATGAGCTCCATTTTGATTTTTATTAATTTTAGATTTTACATTTCCGAGATACAGGGTTTTATTCATAAAAAAGGGGGATTTTCCAGTTTTCGGACAAAAACTCAAAAAAGCTTTCAGCAGTTCTTATGAAACTTTGGTGAATTGTTTATATCTATTGGTGTAAGCTCCCTTTAGAATTTTATAAATTTTACATTTTACATTTCTGAGTTGTGGGGTTTTATTCATTAAAAAAGGGGTGATTTTCCAGTTTTCGGCCAATAACTCAAAAATGCTGTCAGCAATTCTCATGAAACTTAACAAGTTGCTTTCTTTAAAAAGAAATGCAATCGTAAACCCAAATGCGTGTTTGAGCCAAGGCTCCGTGTTGAAGGCCGTACCTTGACCTATAATGGTTTACTTTTATAAATTGTTACTTGGATGGAGAGTTGTCTCATACCACATCTTCCTATATCTATTGGCATTAAATATCAGATAATTGTTTAATAAAGATGCATTGTTTTACTCTTGTTAAAGGAATCATTTTTTTTAATCTCCGCACTCCCGAAAGACAACATGCTAAGTCAACCATTGGATATTCCATTCTAAGGTGCTGTTTTTTTTTATATATAAGAGTTAGTTTTCAGGCTAAAGTTCAAAGTGAAGAAATTTAATCAATTAATCATGATTATTTGTTTTGTAGCCAGTTTGAAAAAGTTATAAATTCCGAGCTGCATTCTTTTTGATAATCCCAAACTAAAACCTTTTTTTTTATAATTGTATCAAACTGGTTTATATATATATATATAACTTTGTAAGTCTAGTATGTTTTTTTAATTTTAGTTTATTTATATGTTTTGGAGTTTAGTGTAACGTCCATTTTCACTGAACTAGCACACAATTTTAGTTAGGGGCCAGCTGAGGACCACCTCCGGGTGCGGGATTTTCTCGCTGCATCGAAGACCCATTGGTGGCCTCGGCTGTTGTCTGCTCTTTGGTCGGGTTGTTGTCTCTTTGACATATTCCCCATTTCCATTCTCAATTTTATATATATATTATTGGTTTATATTTTAAAACTACTCAAAATATCATAACAACAATGTTAAATCTGCAAATTTTGTTTTTTCCTCGCGGAAATGGTTATGCCCCAGTCACACTAGACCACGATCGCACCTCGCTCACCACGATCGAAAATAATTTCAGATCGTTGTGAGCTCGCAGTATGAGCGGCATGAAAATGTAAACTTTCGTTTCAATCACGTTGCTAGTACTACGTCTTCATTACGCTTCTACAACGATCCCGCTACGATTATACCACATTCTCACCACGCTTATTCTGCGACCTCACTACGATTATCACGATCTTTCTACGCTCATCACGTCCCCACTACGACCATACTACGATTTATCTGATTGCAACACGATCTTACCACGCTACTACTGCGATTATAGCACGCTCTTACCACGACCATACTACGATCATACCACGTTCATACCGCGATCTTACTACGCTCCCAGCAATAACGTCAACATCGTGTTCCATATAAATGCTGTATCATTCCTTCTATTTCTCATTGATACGTAGAGTTTCTCGGAAACAACGCAGTCATGCAACCAAAATCTACGTAAGGGTAAGGGTAGAGGTAGGGGCAGAGGAAGATCTGATAGTAACGAATCATGATCGATCCAGAAGATATATGTCGGACCGACCAATCCAACCTGAATCACAACTTATTGCTGGTCCATCAAGATCAAATGACGATGTTTTAGTGAACGATAGTAGGGATGACACAGATGTGTCAAGAATGATTGAGCCGTTTGAGATAAAGGACAAGAGTTCCAAATAACATACAGACAAACAAAAGCTGGACAGCTTTTATAAATTTTATATGACAATAACAAAGAGCATGATGATCGTAGTATGAACGTAGTCGGGTCGTAAGAACAGCGAGATGAGGACGGCATGGGCGTGCTAAGATCGTACTATGGTCTTGAACAGCGTGGTATAGCGTGGTATAAACATGGTATAGTCGTAGTGGAAGCGTGTTTGGGTCGCGGTAAGAACGTGATGGTCGTAGTGAGGTCGTAGTAAAGTCGCTGTGAGATCGTAGCGCAGTCTTACCGACTAGAATCGCGCTTTCGCTACGCTGTCGCTACGATGGTACAGCGACCTTTGCGATCTTACCACGACCTTACTGCGCTCTCACTACGCTTCTACTACGACCTGATTTCGCCACGACCGCACCACGATTGTTTTGAACATGTTCAAAGTTGGCCACGCTCATCACGATCATGAAGACCTCACCACGACCGTACTACGACCTTACTACGATCTGCACGATCATTTTTTCACAGATCGTAGTGCGATCGTAGCCTAGTGGGATAATTTTATACTCACTTACTGTCTTGTTAACTAATTAATTAGTACAACAACCGATTTGTTTTTGCAAGGCTAATTTAACACCACAAAGAAACACATACAACCCATACACCGTAGCGATTATATAAGACATCAGGGAAGTTTAGTTTACACAGTTATGAGAACTGTTGACCAGGAGCTTTTAATTAATTTATAGAGAACGCGTTTATATCAGTACATTATCAAAATGATTACACAAAGCTTTGTTGCTTTTGATAAAAATTAAAAAAATTATCATTAATAAAACAAACTTCAAAATTTCATAATATTATTTTACATGCATAAAAACCTAAATATCAAATTTATACATAATCTATTAAAACCGAAAATTCATTATCTGATTGTTTTCACAAAAAAATAATTATTTTGTTTTTATAAAGAGGAACATTTTAAAATTAATTACTACAGAAGTGATAATTAGTTCCCTGGCTAAGGTAACTATAAATAGAAAGTGTTTGTGGCTAAGGTAACTATAAATAGAAAGTATTTGTTCTCATCTCTATCTGCATCTGTCATCACTCGGTATCTAAAAATAGACATTTGATATCTTATCGCTGACCCTATTAAGTCTACCGAAATTGCATGCATGATTAATTTTAAGATTTATGATCGTAATTAAAGCGGCACTTTTAGGGTGCAATTGTTACTAACTAAAGTTTTGAAAACGTTTTGAGGCGTTTGTTGTTATTTTCTAACTGCTACAGAAGTAGAAACATCGTTTAATAATTCTTTTCTGATCCTATTTGAACTTTCAATAATTCATGCTCATGTTGTTGAAAAACATACTTTTATAAACGTAGAAAAAAATCGTTTAAACAGGTTCAAGTTAGAAACAAATTAATGTTTGCATGTATTGTATTAACAAACGAAAAACGACAAAACATTTGCATAGTCAAGTGTATTTTTTTTTAATATATTTTAGTTGTAGGTTTCCGTTTTATTTTATTTTTTCATATTCAATATCTATTTAATTACATTTTTAATAACCAATTTTTTTTTTTTATTAAAGTTGCAATATTTAATCACAAAAAATAACTGTAATTTAATCATGCAAGAAAGACTTCCCTTTAATTTCAGTATAAAAAAATAAATAGCTTGCTTTTTACATCATGTACATCTTCCCTAAACTTAAAATCTAAAATAAAATGCTACTAAAACTCTTTCTAAAGATTTTATTTTTAATTATTCTCGTTCAGAATATAAAGCGCATTGTTTACATGAAATCTTAACTCATATCTAAACACAGCTGGTTTCAACGTTTGACTCTAATTAAAATACTAAGCATGTAGGTTAATATTAGCAGCTTGTAATCGTGTGCAAGAAAATAATTTTATTATATCATAATAAATTTCAGATCATACGTAAAATATCTCTATAGCAACTTAAGATGCTAATGCTTATTCAACAGATTAGTAAGCTATTGCGCATGTATTTGAAAGGTGGTCATAGAAAGAACAGAAGTGTTCCGAATAACATCCGGTGTTCCGAAAGACTACATCTATCGTCCAATATATACTGCGTAAACCCTCAGGGTTTACGCAATGAATATTCATTAACGTTATACAGTTGTTGAAGAGATAAGTGTTTATCGAGACTATATATATATTTGATATCCTCTGGGACTATTATACTAACATATTTTGTCACAGATATCCTACATCAGTAGTTATTGATAGAAGATGATGTGTAAATTTTTCTGAAGCACAAGCTGTGTTCCCATTTGGGATAAGATTTTAAGCGAAAAAAGTGACTGTCAGTGAATAGATAGGGCGTTTTTAGGATTTTAAAATTTGGCCATTTTAGCGAAATAAAAAAAGAGCGCAGTCCATTCAAGCAGGTTTAAATTCTTTATAATAACAGAATAAAGTACGACCATACGGTTGCCAGTAATATCTCACCTCCACTTCATTTCTCTACTGGATAGTTGTCTCTTTGGCAATCATACATATGTCCATATTTATTATCAATCTTATATGAAAACAATGCCAGTTAATGCTGGAAATCAAGTCGAAATTTAAAAGGCACCTTTTGGGTGTGTTAATTCAGTGAAATATAATACAGTATTATAAGTGTCTGGCCAATTAAATGCAAGATTATGTCATATCGAAACATTTGATTGGTGAATACGCGTCTGACTAAGTCCTTGAAATTATTCTATAGATCTATATAAAACGATTCACGAACACTAATCGATGACTTCCTAATTCTTTAAAACTTGGGGGGGAGAGAGGTCAAGCTTTCAAAGGACACTGACCTGTGTCGACTACCCTCTCCAAAAATATAGTTATAAATTTAAAATCCATCCTTTTGTTTTTGTCATGTGAAACCCTCCCCAAATAAACCTAGTTTAAACATAATGTAGCAGGTGCACAGCTTTGTGTCTTAAAAGTCTTATAGATGAAGTTTTGGGAATTCCGTTAATTCATTTACAAGGAGTTGCGGCAATCTGTATTTATAAGTCAAGTTATAGGGTCTAGTTGACAGATGCCCAGAGCGTGTTTGGCGAAAAGTTAGGACGATATGTTATAAGCAAAATTAAACACACATAAAAACCCATCTTAGTACAAGTTATTTTTCTTAAAATGAAAATCAATATCCATATTCAACCGACAGGCGATTGCAAACATAACATATATTTTTTTAAATTGCGTACTGGACATGAACTACATGTAAACTGCATTGGCCTTTTCATTCCTGCTTCCTTCTCAGTTTCTTTCACACAGCCGTATAAAACAACAAAGCTACAGCTTATTTTTATTTGGGCTAATTTACAAAAGGACAGGCTAGAAATAAAAAAGTGAGATTCGTTTTAAAAGTATAATGATTCCGGTTTCAAACTGTTTCACTCCAAAAGCTTGGTTTGAGTTTGTTGCCCGTGCATGGTATTTATAAATTATTCAAAATATCGTGTATATGATAGCCAATGACCAAACAACAAAACAACACCAATATTAAAAAGAAAACATTAAATGTGATTACCTGTAATACCCCAGTCACACTAGGCCACGATCGCACTACGATCTGTGAAAAAAATGCAAATTTTGACGATCGTAGTGCGATCGTGTAGATCGCAGTAAGGTCGTAGTACGGTCGTGGTGAGGTCTTCATGATCGTGATGAGCGTGGCCAACTTTGAACATGTTCAAAACAATCGTGGTGCGGTCGTGGCGAAATCAGGTCGTAGTGAGAGCGCAGTAAGGTCGTGGAAAGATCGCAAATGTCGCTGTACCATCGTAGCGAAAGCGCGATTCTAGTCTGAGAGACTGCGCTACGATCTCACAGCGACTTTACTACGACCATCACGTTCTTACCGCGACCCAAACACGCTTCCACTACGACTATACCACGTTTATACTACGCTGTTCAAGACCATAGTACGATCTTAGCACGCCCATGCCGTCCTCATCACGCTGTTCTTACGACCCGACTACGTTCATACTACGATCATCTCTTGTCCTTTATCTCAAACGGCTCAATCATTCTTGACACATCTGTGTCATCCCTACTATCGTTCACTAAAACATCGTCATTTGATCTTGATGGACCAGCAATAAGTTGTGATTCAGGTTGGATTGGTCGGTCCGACATATATCTTCTGGATCGATCATGATTCGTTACTATCAGATCTTCCTCTGCCCCTACCTCTACCCTTACCCTTACGTAGATTTTGGTTGCATGACTGCGTTGTTTCCGAGAAACTCTACGTATCAATGAGAAATAGAAGGAATGATACAGTATTTACATGAAACACGATGTTAACGTTATTGCTGGGAGCGTAGTAAGATCGCGGTATGAACGTGGTATGATCGTAGTATGGTCGTGGTAAGAGCGTGCTATAATCGCAGTAGTAGCGTGGTAAGATCGTGTTGCAATCGGATAAATCGTGGTATGGTCGTAGTGAGGACGTGATGAGCGTAGAAAGATCGTGATAATCGTAGTGAGGTCGCAGAATAAGCGTGGTGAGAACGTGGTATAATCGTAGCGGGATCGTTGTAGAAGCGTGATGAGGACGTAGTACTAGCAACGTGATTGAAACGAAAATTTACATTTTCATGCCGCTCATACTGCGAGCTCACCACGATCTGAAATTATTTTCGATCGTGGTGAGCGTGGTGCGATCATGGTCTAGTGTGACTGGGGCATAAGCATTTCCGCGAGGAAAAAAACAAAAATTTGCTTCCGCAATTGCAGATTTAACATTGTTGTTATGATATTCTGAGTAGTTTTAAAAATATAAACCAATAATATATATATATATATATATATATATATATATATATATATATATATATATATATATATATATATATATATATATATATATATATATATATATATATATATATATATAAACCAGTTTGATACAATTATATAAAAAGGTTTTAGTTTGGGATTATCAAAAAGAATGCAGCTCAGAATTTATAACTTTTTTTCAAACTGGCTACAAAAACAAATAATCATAATCTTCACATTTGAACTTTAGCCTGAAAACTAACTCTTATATATAAAAAAAACAGCACCTTAGAATGGAACATCCAATGGTTGACTTAGCATGTTGTCTTTCGGGAGTGCGGAGATTAAAAATGATTCCTTTAACAAGAGTAAAACAATGCATCTTTATTAAACAATTATCTGATATTTAATGCCAATAGATATAGGAAGATGTGGTATGAGTGCCAATGAGACAACTCTCCATCCAAGTAACAATTTATAAAAGTAAACCATTATAGGTCAAGGTACGGCCTTCAACACGGAGCCTTGGCTCAAACACGCATGTGGGTTTACGATTGCATTTCTTTTTAAAGAAAGCAACTTGTTTATATCTATTGATGTAAGCTCCCTTTGATTTTCATAAATTTCTAATATGACTTTGAGAATTAATTGAACTTTATTTGTTTATAGTCTGACAACAGATTTACTAAGTATTGCGCAACAGCACAGTGTATTGCACAACAGCAAGAAATCTTTAATTGAATATAAATTCAATTCATATAACCAATTTCAAGTTCTTTGCTTACATTTATTCAGAAACCTATAATATGTCAAATGTTTAATTTATACAATCCAAATTCAGACCTGTATCAAGCTTGAATATTGAGAGGAATATTGTGTCCATTTTTATGTCTGCTCTTTGGTCGGGTTGTTGTCTCTTTGACACATTCTCCATTTCCATTCTCAATTTTAAATATTATTATTAGTACACGTCAAATTGATCTCTGATTTACATAACAATTATACACTACTGTAAATATGTCTACACTGTAGTAAGCAATGTGGTCACCGCCTAACCTCGATAACTGAAAAAAACGAGATCCTTTTCTTATATACTAGTACCTATTGTAAGAACCGGTTTGAATTTCGCGGGTAGACTACCTCTGAGTGGACGTTGATATGTTATGGTAGTTTTCACTGCTCTTTTCTTGAAAATGACACCACCAACTGAGATTCGTCACCAGATTGGTACTTATGTTAGATAGAAATTTATATAAATAAACTCATAATAGATACCAGGACTAAATTTTGTACATACGCCAGACGCGCGTTTCGTCTACAAAAGACTCATCAGTGACGCTCGAATCCAAAAAAGTTAAAAAGGCCAAATAAAGTACGGAGTTGAAGAGCATTGAGGACCAAAATTCCTAAAAGTTTTGCCAAATCCAGCTAAGGTAATCTATTCCTGAGGTAGAAAAGCCTTAGTATTTCAAAAATTAAAAATTTTGTAAACAGTTAATTTATAAATATAACCATATCAATGATAATTCATGTCAGCACAAAAGTGCTGACTACTGGGCTGGTGATACCCTCGGGGAAATAAATCTCCACCAGCAGTGGCATTACTTACTGTTTGTTTCATATATGTGCATATATATGGGTCTTATCAGTATTTTTCATAGATTTGATATCCAGAAGTTGATTGGTTAAAGACAATTTCTTTTTGGCGTATCCATGGTAACAACCTACATGTTTTTGATAAAATATATTGCAAAAAGGGGGTAAAGATGTGATATATATCCCCAAATTTGGTCAAAAGTAGACTTTCAATCCTTTGGAGTGATACCTTTTCTGAAACTGTTTACATATATATCTATCAAGAGATTAAATAAAAAAATATTTGTCGTTTGTCTCATTTTTTGTAAAATTGCGTCAAAAAGATCGTGTGAAAAAATAGTGTTTGTAAACATTTGGGCCCGCCGCATTTTGTGCCAGTCCCAGGTCAGGAGCCTCTGACTCTTGTTAGTCTTGTATGCTTTTTTTATATCTTTGTTCATTTATATGTTTTGGAGTTTAGATTACGTCCATTTTCAATGAACCAGTACACATTTTTATTTAGGGCCAGTTGAAGCCCGCATCCTGTTGCGAAATTTCTCGCTGAGTTGACCCATTGGTGGGCTTCGGCTATTTTCTCTCTTTGGTCAGGTTGTTGAATCTTTGCCCCAATGTCCCAATTTCCATTCTCAATTTTTTTGCCGTATGCAGTAAGTAAGTTTATTCCGAAAACCTTTGTGGATACAATGGTATAACAGAAAACAATAACAACAAAGTAACCCTCTGTCACAGCGATGGTGAAACAAGAGGTTTTCATAGAAACATTTAAACATGTACCGGATTGCCTTAAAAATGATTAATAGCAAAGCAATAATTTAAAGAAATAATGTTCCCTTTTCTCTTTAAAGTAGAATAACTTGGTTTCATGTTTAAAACACTGTTAATTGTTAGGTATTTCTTCCAGAATCGTCTGCGTTCTTTATTGTTTGGTAGTCAAATCTTGTTTGAACACGTGGAAACCTTTCAAGCTGCGATATTTGAGGTTCATTTGTTGATCTTTCGTATTGTTGTGTTATATTTCTCCGCTGTATAAAACTCAAAACATCATGTACATTTTCATTTCCATCTCCTTCAGTGTTTGGTTTGTACAAATCACAATCAATGTACAATTTGTCTCTTACCATACGTACTTTTCTTTTTTCTTGCCTGTTTTGCAACTGGGTATACAGTTTTTCGTTGTTGTTCGATTTCTTTTGGAAATTGTTCTTTCACTCCGAAATGTGTCTCTTTTAATTTGTATCCATTTTTTAGCACAATTTCTTTGTCCTTAATTGATACAAATTTTACTAATATTGGGCGATTACCTCTGCGACCTCTTTTTCCGAATCGATGGACGCATACGAAGTTGACTCTTTTGTCAATATTCAACTTTTGTTTGATAAAAGAATTAAGTTTATCCTCAGTGTTTTCTTCTGGGTGAAATTGGATGCCAGTAAAGATGAGGTTGGTTTTCATAGAGCGCCACTTGAGCTCTGTCGCATCATCTTCCATATTACGCAATTTAGAATCTATTTTTTCACTATGATCTTTATATTGTAATACTGCAGTTTCCAAGGTTGTTATGTTTGAAATATTCTCTTTACATCGATCTACTTCTTTGTGCATTACATGACCAATGTTTTCAACGCTCCCCTCAATTTCATTGCTTCTATTCATTGCACATTCGAGGTGCTTTTCAACATAGTTAACTTTTTCGACGAGTAAATTCACCGTGGATTGCATAACAGTTATCTTCTCCATTTGCTGTTCAAATTTGACAAATCGATGCTGGAGATCTTGCACAACTTGTAATAAACTGTGAAGAATCGTAGCAGTTTTGGTGTCAAAACAGTATTCAGACATATTTTTTATGAAAATCTATATTGAGGTACCGTTTATAAGGCGCCATATTGAAAACAATCTTTAGAACAATAGGATACTATTGGTGCGTTGCAACGTTAGCGTCGTCAAATTGAAGATCTCGCTCAGAGAAGAATTTTCAAATTCTTCACGTTTAACTTTAGTGTTTGGATAAATTTGAAATGCCTTTACACGAACAATCATAATATTAAATACCTCTCAACTAATTCATTCAGAATCACTACCAAAATCCAACGTAATATTCTATTTTTCGGGAGCTCCAATTTCGTGGCCTTTCCTTAGCAGTACATCCGGGTCCTTCTTCCTATGGTGACATATAGTTGTTAATTTCTGTGTCATTTTGGTGTCTTGTGGAGAGTTGTCTCGTTGCAATTATACCCATCTTCATATTCTTTACTAAAATAATTTCTGAGCCTACGGAAAATACGGACATTCAAACAGAAAATAACCCATAAAACGGGTGAAAAATAATCTTGATGTTCTTATAAAAACACTTTGAAGGCTAAATTAATCATTAGCTTTCTAAAAATGAATTTAATTGCACAATTACTTTCATATTTGAAAAATCCTCCGTGGCCAAGAGTGGCTATTTGTACGGCTATAGCCGTACGAAGAGTGTGAGGACTATTTGTCCGGCTATTTCAGTACGTGCACATGCCATTTTATGTGCGTGTGGAAGTGCGTGCAATATTATCTTGAGAAGCACCAGAGGTCGCGTGTAATCCGATCACTGATGTTGAAATCAGAATTCGTGATAATTTATCCAGTTTTTAGAATTTGATATGCGAATACGATAGTATGAACTTATAAGAAAGATTTAATTTTATAAAAGTGACTCAAAAATAATTGAAATCATGAGGGAAAGGGGAATTAAAGGGTAATTCATCAGATAACTAAAATTCGAAAAAAAATAGCCGTATAAAAAGTATCACAGAAGAGTAATTGAGAAAGGCCTTTAAAGAACGGGGGCTTTACAAAGTCATGCCAACCCAATAGAATTTAATTATACTCCGAAAATGAAACTTGCAATTAAGTAGCCCGAGAACTCAATTGAAGGGATTTACACGCTCTTTGGAAGATCTTTAAGTGGGATATAGGGGTTACAAAAAGTAGATTGTAAAAAGATGGGATATGAACTAGTATAGAGGACAACAAAGAGGAAAAATAAAAGAAGGATGGGTAAGAGGGACACCCTATGTGTATCGACCCCCTCCCCCCTCACGTAGCGCATTTCTATGGAACACTAAATGCATATAAAAAACATCCCTCTTGGGATTTCATAATTGAAATAATAATATTTTTCAGTGTTGTATATTTTTTTTAGACAAATTATATAGAAATATACACGACTTAAATTCTGACTCTATGGTAAGGGGTGTATAATTATGTTCAGTGACAGCTTCAGACATAGCAATTTTGTTTAGGACGGCCATTTGATATTCGGTGATTTTTTTTTTTTTTTTTTTGGGGAGGGTTAGAAAATTTCATTATCACTTTATACTAAGCCGGCTTAATTTTTCGCGAGGCTTTATCGTGCATCAGTTTGTTTTCATTATTTTCAAGACGTAATACAAATACTAAAACAGAACAGAAAGTTAAGCTTGAAATAAAGAATGTCAAAATACATATATCGCAAAAATAACTAAGCTGTTTTGTATATATATATAAGCTTCACTGCAATAGACATATTTTGTCGAAATTTGGATCTTGTGCTAAATGATAAAATTTATATCCATATTATGTTTGAACCTTTGTAGTCTAGGTACATGTAATCTTTATTGTTTCTTGATTGTTCTTCGTAGAAGGTCGTATGGTAACCTATAGTTGTTTAAATTCATATCATTTGATCTCTGCTTGATAATTGTCTCGATCATTGATAGCTATCTACTTCTACGGGTGTGTTTAACTAAATTGACTACCCATGAGAGTCCCGTGAGTCGGCAATTTGACTATTATACCACATTTCCTATATCTTTCTATCAGGTTTTGTTCTATTTTGTATGCAATATTTGCCACTGAACATTAGACACTTATATATCAATCCCATCTGTCACTGTTTGTACTGTGGTGTCTTTTTCACGTTTTTATATACCGTCTCCTATACATGTTCATGTTGAAGCTTTCTTGAGCAGAATTTTTTTTATGTGTTTCGTAATTCAAAATTAACGAATATAATTTTATAGGCCGTTGAAAATGAAAATGAAAATTTTACGGACGTTTGTAAGATGTTCGGATAGAAGTAAGAGTCGAAGCCTTATGGGCTATAGCTAGGACATAATATATTGTTCCATGTTATAGTTAAACGAAAAAGAGAGCAATTAAAGTCAATCTTTTGAAAAAGACAAGGTCACTGTGGATTGTTAGAGAAACTTTCTAGAGTTCGCTTCGAAATTACAAAGCGTTAAAAGCAACATTTAGTGTAATTTGTTTTAAGTTCAACGGATGTGTACCATATTCTTAGTCATTTTATAACATTAAAATTACATCGACCCAATATATTTGTTCGTAAATTCCATATTCTGCAAGCCATGCACTTGTCTGTCAAAATTGATTAGTGTTTTACTACGCAATGTAGGCATTTTAATTATATAATTTTAGAAATTGGCGTACCATACGGCCGTTTCTTTATTAAAAATGACACATTGAATTATCATCACAAATAAGGTGAACAAAAATATGATAGAAACTTAAAATAGGTGCATATCCCTTGTTGATGTGTGTGAAATGTCAAATGCTTATTCAGCAAAGTGAAATTTCATTTTAAATTTGTTACTCACTATATTTTTTTGAAACGTATACTTGTATATTTAATTTTCTGAAACCTATTCGGTTGCCTTTTCTCTGGAAAAAAGAAGCTGTCATAATGGTACGTCGCTTGAAATCCATTCAAAAGTTATGATACTTTTTAGAAATAAAAGATGTAACGAATTTATCACTGAGACAGCAATCTAACAGAAAAAAATAAAAATAAAACACATGCGTTTAGAATCCATCTTCCGATATTCTGTACTGTTGGGCAACTGCCCACTAGTTCAAGCGGGTGTAAAAAGTAGTCATCAAATCTGATGGAGCGATCTTCCATAAATTCTCTTAAAAAAGCAACAACAACAAAATAGTCGATATGACGACTATAACCAAGGTTTTGACTTGAGATTTGTTTCGAGGTTTATCAATCTTGATCATTTAACTAAGAGAAGGTTAATTAGAGATCATTCCTATATATAGAATGCGGGTATGGGGTTTTCTCGCTCTGTTGAAAACCTTTTGAATCGCATGGTTGTCTTATGCTGTTTATATAGCTCTTTGGTCGGGTTGTTGTCTCTTTGACGCATTCTCCATTTCCATTCTCAATTGTATAGATGTATGCATAAAAGAGGGGCGAAAGATACCAGAGGGACAGTTAAACTCATAAATCGAAAAATAAACTGACAACGCCATAGCTAAAAATGAAAAAGACAAACAGGCAAATAATAGTACACATGACACAACATAGAAAACTAAAGACTAAGCAACACGAACCCCACCAAAAACTGGGGGTGATCTCAGGTGCTCCGGAAGGGTAAGTAGATCCTGCTCCACATGTGGCACCCGTCTTGTTGCTCATGTTATTACAAACCCGGTAAATAGTCTAATTAGGTAGGTCACATTCATGAAATGGAAGGGATTGTAGTTACAACGTAAGGAACATATCCGATATTATCTATGAAACGGTTATTCCATAACGGTCAACCAACTCGTGATGGCGTCCGTAAAATTTACGAAGTGATGATTTGGAACTCTTGGTTTAATAGCTTCCTTGTGAGCATCAACCCTCTATCATGAAAATCATGATAGGAAATATAAGCACGGGACTATCGTATCAATTGGGATACATAAAGTGTTTAATAGAGATAACAAACACACACACAAATAGCGCACACGCACAAAAACAATAGTGTAACTGTAATTACCTATTACGTGCATTTGTTTGCACGTGCGTGTCCTAAGTCAGGAACCTGTTGTTCAGACCTTTGTTGGTGTAGTTCGTAAATGATTCTCGTTACTCTTTTTTTAAATAAATTAGACCGTCTCTTTTCTTGTTTGAATTGTTTTACACTAGTCATTTTTGTGTCCTTTAAAGCTTGCTGTTGGGAATCAGCCAACTTAAAAGGTTATCTGAAATCCTTTGTACTTTGTTACAGATAATGAAGGCTGTACTTTGACTTTGACTTTTTACACATTGTGACTTCAAGGATGCACTCATACCACAGCTCCTTTTTTTCTACATATGTGACCACAAACAAAAGTATAAATATATTTATAAAGTATGCGCACGGAATATATATATGCATTTGTTCCGCACTGAAAATATTGCTTCCGGCCGCGTTCCAATTTAAGGGCATACGATACAGTTACAGAGGAGGTAATGACGTTGCTAACGTAAATTGTTATTTTCGCGACGTCAAACTATGACTTATCGGGAAAAGATTCAGTTTTCGACTGATTTTTATCATTCAAACTTATTTAACTTGAAAACGAGTTCATGGACCCCTCTTTTTTAAAATGCCATTTGGTTTGATTATGCGAGAAGATTATGTGTGCCAATTTTCATGAAAACGTAAATAGTGCAATTTTTTTAAATTTGATAAATATACAGCAAAAAGTGATGTTTTTTTCTACATTCATGAACATTTGATAAATATGAGTTATTTCTGAATAAAAAATGTATAAATTTTTAGGATACTTATAAAATACAGAAATTACCAATTATTTAACAAAAAACAATTTGTGTTTATCTTTTAAAACAAAAAAGTTATGTCTTTCTTTCGAAAGGGAAAATACGGCCACAAATCCGAATTTTGAGCAAATATACCAAATTTCGACTTCATTTTACTCAAAAAGTAGCACATGAAGGTATATTTTTTATTACATATTTGATTTAATCAGGTAAAAAATAGTCTGTATTGAAATTTTATCAAAATGTAAATACGGGATAAAACTGTATCGTATGCCCTTAAATACGATATGTTCGGTTATTAACATTAGTGTTCCACATTAAACGTCAGTGTTAAAGAATATAACACATTGTGTTCAGTCTTTTAACGCATATGTACAAGAACAGTAGTCTGAATTGAACACGTTAGTGTTATGATACTGTAATTGGGAGTGAAACAATACGAATAATGGTGACTCGTATTATGATTTGACGATAATTTTTTTTAGTTGTATCAACATACTAAGCAAATTATAGTTTGGTCAAATGAAATTTGAAATATGTTACAGGAGCGTATTTAAAACATGTAAAATGATCGATTTTTAATATATATTTTTTTCAAAACGACTTAAGTTCTTTGGGTATGTTTTTGAACAATCTAAATATGTAAATGCCACAGGCACTCGTCTCAGATTTTTTCCCCTATATACCTTTATATATGTTATATAAAGGTATATATACACATGGAAAAAAGTATTGCAACACCTTGATTTTTTATAAATTGAAAAATCAGCCTCTTATTTTGGATAGAATATAATAAAATATTTGTAACATAATATTGAAACATAGTTAATGATATCATGGGCATTTAAACGAACAAAAAATGTATGAAAAAAATGTTTTATCTAACCACAATTTTAATAACAAAATGAAGTGTTTTTTGTACAAAAAAATGCATTTTACAACTTTTACTGTAGTCGAACTTTACAATGTCAGGCATTTCAAAATTAATCTCAAGATGATTGTTCACATCATGGTTGATCGTTAAACGCCAAAGAATTAGTACTTTGTGCACAGCCTCCATTCAAACGGATAACCGCCTCTTAACGTCTTCTGATTCCTGCCACAAATCGACTTAATTGTTGCCAAGGTAGCAGCAACCATTTATGATGAAGGGCATTGTTTATTTCATGACGTGTTTGAACTGTGGTGTCCTTTCGTGCACTTTGTGCCCAATAGTGTCCCATATATGGTCGATATGGTTCAAATCCGGGCTACGATCGGGCAAAGGAAGATGAACCGAATTCCATTAGAACAATGGATCTTCCTCCACGATGCTAATTTCCAACTTTGGCGAGCTCTGCACTACATTGGATACGGACAACTGTGTGTCTGATCGTAAGCAAAGGTCCCCGAAAAGGTCTTATCGCACGATAACCAGGAGCGATGAGTTGATCTCGAACAGTTCTTGTTTAAAGGCTCCTGTATGGCCACCACTCTCTTTTTTGGATTGTATTGTATGCAATGGGTTTCCTTCTGACCAACCTTCATTATGCTTGATTTTCCCAAGTTAATGGTATAAGAGGTCTGCTTGATCTCGGAAGGTCTTTAACATCGTTTGTTGCCTGATTTTTATTCTCAAAACGACGTATAGTGGAATGGTGATGACCAACAATACTTGCAATTGTCACAGCGACATACCTGCTTTTCCCATGCTGATAATCAGCCATCTTGCTGCAGTTAAGAGTTGTTGAGGACCCATTAAAAGGTGTCAATCACATAACGTTATAAACTTGGTTATTTAAAGTGTTGAAAACAATGAGGATAAAAACATCTGTTTTGTTGTTTATGGGTACAGTAGCTGCATGTGCAGATAAGAAATTATCGAGTCGATATTTATTGATTAAACTCAGGTGATATTTAGATAATGGTTGACTAGTTCTATTTCAGCAAATTATATCACCAAAAAATAAAGAGTGTTTTTTAATTTCAATTTCAATTTGGTGTTGCAATACTTTTTTCCATGTGTATAGGAAAAAAAATTCTGAGACGAGTGCCTGTGGTAAATGCTAATGAAAGAGTTGCTATTGTAAAAGCGTTCTGGTGTCGAACATGATGCGTTCAAACTAATCATTTCCCCTGAAGTTAGAACGCCATGTGTTCCAAACCTGTCCGCGTAAAAAATAGCGCGTGACGTATTAAAGATTCGCTCCTTTTTGCTTCGCACCACGGTGCGGAGCTATTAGTTTCAGTCGAAATTCACGCCATCTTGAATAAATTACTTATCACGTATAGATTCTGATTGGATGCGGCTGAGATACAGCAACAGCTATTGGCTTAAAATAGATAAAGAATTACAGACTTTTCTCGGACAGGATAAGACATCAAATGCCGGAAAATTGTCTATGTGTATTTCAGTTCCGATCAACTGTCATTAATTCATGTTCGTTTCATTATGCATATATTTCACAGATAAATTCAATATTTAATTCAATAAACACGTATTAATAATTGATATTTATTAAATATCAATTATTAATACGTGTTTATTTGCTTTGTTACTCTGCAATTTGCACGATTTGCTTTGCTAAACACTGTTCATATACAATGTTTACAAAAATGCATTATCTGAAGTTTATAACTTCTGACAATCTAGGCACACCTCCAGAAAGGCACACCTCAAGAGTCATGTCTATTTATAATTGCTTTATTTTTCAACAAGAAATTTAGATTTTTTAAAAGCATGGGTGTAAAACGCATACTCTTAAAGTACATTCATTTTTTATCAATCAATATCTAAAAATACCACATTAACAATAATTATTAATAACCACAAGCACACATATTTATACCTTAAATTAGGGTAAAGGTCGTTAAAAACTTCCATTTGTTGGTAGAGCGAAGCAGTTCATAGCTTTTTAGAAAGCCAAAACTTGTTTTTTTTAATTTTTTTGTCAGATATTCGTAATTCTCCGGTTTTATCTATGTATTGCCAATATAATATTTTGCCCGCAAACCCATACTTTTTCCTAATTTTGTTACATATATTTTAAGAAGCCATATTACGGAAACTCTTATAAAATCTTTGCTATTTTTTCATAGTTTTTGAAAGCAAACAGGTACCAATGACAATTTGACGAAAAACCTAGAGAGAATCATTACCTGCCAAAGTTTCAATAGCTTATATCTTAAAAACAAGGACACGGCCCGATCATTTTTTCTCCTTTTTTTTTAGTTCTGTTATTTATCAACTATCAATTATAAGTCTTTTAAAACGCTTGGTTTTTTTTTTAAACAGAGTACTTAGCGAACATCCTTTGATTTCTCCTTAATGTACCGGAGTTTTTTTTAGAGTGCTTGATCATTGTAGTACATGTAAAAAGCTTCACTGAAGAAAATTAACAGCAAAACTTTATTTAGTAGGTAAGTATATCTATATCTATAACACATCACGGCGAACTTAAAACTAATTATTTTAGTATTAATCAACAAATTCATACTTTGTCAGGACACACTGAAGTATACAAAGAAGTAGAACATTTTGTTTGAACACATAACTGTGCTGTAATGTCATAATTCGATTAAAAAAGGAGGAGGTTCTTTGTGAGAATACATTAAAATAATCATATTTTCTTATGGTTAAACAATTTTAATTTGTACAGAAATGTTTTTGGACAATAAAATATGTTTAAACTATATTTATAGAAGGTATAGAAGCTATTGAAACATAAAGCGTGTGATGAAAAAATATATAGTACTATCATTCAATACCATTTTTTAAAAAGAACAATTTTGATATGTTTTGAAAAAATAATATGTTTATTTCATCCCGTTAAGGCGTTTGCTATTTGTAACATATATATACATGGAGAAATTGAGTCACTATTTTTGAGGTTATTTTTTCTTCTTTGTTTTGTAAACGCAATATGGTATCATTCCTGTAATGACATTTACTTCATGAAGATTTATGTTAGCTAAAAATGTGCTTGAATCTGATGTTCAGTAGTTGTCGTTTGTTGATGTGGTTCATAAGTGTTTCTCGTTTCTCGTTTTTATATAGATTAGACCGTTGGTTTTCCCGTTTGAATGGTTTTACACTAGTAATTTTTGGGGCCCTTTATAGCTTACTGTTCGGTGTGAGCCTAGGCTCCGTGTTGAAGACCGTACTTTGACCTATAATGGTTTACATTTATTAATTTTGATTTGGATGGAGAGTTGTCTCATTGGCACTCATACCACATCTTCTTATATCTATTGATCAGCAACTGGGCGTGTGTTAATAATCCAATTATTATCAAATTACTTTTTGTGAAACAGCGTCGAGTATAAAAGCTAATAATTTAGTTATTGTTAAATCTTTTCTTGCAACTTATGAATTAGAGTGTTGCAAGCGTGATTGCGCAATTTCAACACAAAAGATATGCCGACGTATAAACATTGGACGATTCAACTTATTAATGAAATTGAACTTCATCTGTTTTTAGATTCAAAAGATGTTGGGCAGTACTTTGCAGGTACGTTTTGTATGGTAAACTAAGTATGTTCAGTTGTAAACTTTTAATTTCGTTTTTGGAGCAGCGCAAATAATTTCGAAAGATTTTTTAAACAAAAAGAAAACTATTCAGCATTTCAAATACACAGTATTACGAAGATGTTGTTCTAGAAGTAAACGTTAACATGATTTTATTTTCAAATTTATCAATTTAATTGTGTTTTTTTAACCTGCAAAAAGTCATTTCTTTTGAACTCATTACAGGAAAGTTAAAAATCAATTACAATTGTCAAAGCACATGCTATTTGGGAATGGATCCACTTTTTCCGTAAAATAAAAATATTTATTCCATATCGGTATCATTTTAGAAGGTTTCTCTATTTGGTTTTTAAATTAATAACATTTTCACCGAGGTATAGAGACGATCACAGCGTTTATCGTCAGGGTGATTTTACATGTAATGTTTTAGTAAAATGATTGATGTACAATTTTTTTGTTTTTTTAAATATTTGTCATAACAAATATTGTTTTCTCTCGGAATATGTAATAAAAGAGTTACTGTCTTTTGCTTTGATAAATATGTGGTTGAATTTTGAAAACTAATATAAACTTCGGCCGTTGGTCTCAGTGAACATCAGTTTTTCAAAAGTCAATAAAACAACATATTTACCACACCAAAAGACAGTAAATGTACATATCTACTGTTATTATAATATCGTATTGACAAAACCAAGAGCACTTACAATAAGTGAAAATAAGATGAAATAATATATTTTGGAATTTGTTATGAAAAAAAACCTAATAGAGAAGGGTCTTTCCCCCTAGAGCATGTGAAACAATGTGCAAATGGCAAAAAAAAAATGACGGTCTCCCTTTTGAGAGGCGTCTAGTTAAATGTAAATACGTGTTAATTCTTCACAATCGAAATTGTATTGTTGTTTTGCACGTAGTGAATGTGCATCTGTGATCATCTGTGGAGCGAACCCCATTTTTATACCAACCGTAATCTTGATAAACAGTGATTATAAAATATTTACCAGAAAAGCTGAAAACAAACGTCATAAACAGTTACTATAGTCAGAAACATATTACATATGTCTCTGCTATAGTCAATAAAATCGAACTTCACCACGTCCACTTGTATTTTTGTCCATCTGATGAGTTAAGCCTTTTCAACTGATTTTTATAGTTCGTTCTTATGTTGTACTGTTATACCACTGTCCCAGGTTAGGGGGAGGGTTGGGATCCCACTAACATGTTTAACCCCGCCACATTATTTATATATGTGCCTGTCCCAAGTCAGGAGCCTGTAATTCAGTGGTTGTCGTTTGTTTATGTGTTACATATTTGTTTTTCGTTCATTTTTTTTACATAAATAAGGCCGTTAGTTTTCTCGTTTGAATTGTTTTACATTGTCTTATCGGGGCCTTTATAGCTGACTATGCGGTATGGGCTTTGCTCATTGTTGAAGGCCGTACGGTGACCTATAGTTGTTAATGTCTGTGTCATTTTGTCTTTTGTGGATAGTTGTCTCATTGGCAATCATACCACATCTTCTTTTTTATATTCACTGATATTTAAAGTGGGGTTAGTTGGCATGTTTAAGATCGTTTAAGTTCATCGTGTATTTCTTCAGTATTTTTCATAGGTGGGATGAAATCGCAGACCATTATTCAGCGGTATTTCAATCCTTTTCATAAGTTTTGTTAGACCAATTTTCAATGGGATTTTACCCTTTAACATAAGTTTGTGCGAATTCGTAAACAAGAGTTCAGCGATGTTTTAGAAAGCCGGGTGCCTTTTAGAAAGTGGGCGAGTTGGTGAAAAAGTGGGGCGAATCGGTGTGGGGCGAGTCATCATAGATTCTTTTAACAACTTAATTCCCCTATATTTATAGAAGGTATAGATAGAAAATAAAAGGATATGGAGTAAATGTACATGGGACAAAATCGCACACAATACATAGAAAACATAGAAAATTATCAATGAACAGGGCTTTTATTAGCTATCCAAACGATAGCTGTAGTCAAGGACATGTCATAAAATATGTTATATTTATTAATTCAATTCAATTCAATTCAAATTCAATTCAAATCTTTATTGCCATAAAACTACATATTTATAGTATGTGACACAACATAACAAAATGAAAATAAAAAATAACAACAAGATAAGGAAACGTATGATCATATCAACAACAAAATGTTCAATACAAAAAGGATCAGAAAGTTGGTTTCTCTCCCCCGAACTATTATAGTGTTCTATAACTACAGACGCTCGTTGCTCGGTGAAATCTAAATGTATTTCATCTTCAAAAGACGACCTGTCACTGTCTTGACTTAAGTACTATATTTGTGCTAATTTATGTTTTAAATAGGCACTGGCTACGGTTACATGGAAATGTAACAATAATATAAAATTATTGTTACATTGGAGACTAATTGCCGGAATGCAGGGTTGGGTAAGGAACCGATTAATTACGAATGTAACAATAATATTTGGGTCTACTGTTACATTGCGTTTTGTTACATTAGAGACTGCAATGTATGATAGATTTATTAAACTTAAACCTATAGTTATGTTGCTTAATTCTTCAATATGTACTAGATAATATTAATAATAATAATATTATTCAGCGAATAAGTATTGATTGTTTTGGTGTTGTTAAAATCATGACTACTACAGTTTAGTTCAATCAGAGACATATAATACAATAATAATATTGTATTATATGTCTCTGGTTCAATATCAATATTGATGAATACTTAATGAATTGTTCAATAAAGCATGTACTGTCACGACTGATAAGATCACAAAATATCTGGACTCTGAAAATGAAAACACTGTTTCCACCAATTTCAATCTGTCGGCAAATGTCAACATTAATTGCTTTCACAATTGACTTGTATTTAAACAACCTAACATGCTTCCAAAAAATATTGGACGAAAATGTAAACATCGCAAGAGTAACAAAATATTTTTCACCTGAAACATGGCATTCAGACATTGAAAGTTTCTTAAACTTCATAAAGGAAAATGCAGAATGGAATTGTACGGTATGCAATATAGAGCGTGCACATTGCCGTATCACTGGTTTGTAATGGCTGCTTAGAGTGGTTTCACCGAAAATGCGTCGGACTAAAACATGCTCCAAAAACAACATACTGGATTTGTAGAAACTGTCATTGTAAATAAAAAATCTAAATATTGTATGCAATATTGTAAATATCAAATAAAAGTTTTCAAGTTTTATTTTAATACATATTTATTACTATTCCCATCGTACACTGAAGTGCGTTAATGTAACAATAACGCAATGTAACCGTAGACCCAAATATTATTGTTACATTCGTAATTAATCGGTTCCTTACCCAACCCTGCATTCCGGCAATTAGTCTCCAATGTAACAATAATTTTATATTATTGTTACATTCCCATGTAACCGTAGCCATTGCCTTTTAAATATGTTAGCACAAGCTTGTACTCTGAGTGTTACTCAGGTCAATCTTCCGTTTTTTGCTCCTGAGTCCTGGTCGGGTTGTCTCCTTGACACATTCCCCGTTGATAATCTTTGGACTACTATTCTCTATTTCTGGAGATTATTTAAATGAATTGCCGTTTACTATGTAGAAGGCAGAACAGAGACCAGGGGCGGATCCAGCTATTTAAAAAGGGGGGGGTCAACCACATGTCCCAATTCAACATGTTCAAATGCATTTGATCGTCAAAAAAAAGGGGGGTTCCACCCCAAGAACCCCCTTCCCCTGGATCCGCCACTGGAGACATATTGCAGTTAAGTACAATTTCCAACATCCAATGGATTTAGTGTAAAGAGGTAATAAACAGTGACAAAGAAAAACATGACCTTGTGCAATGCCAAAATACAGGTATGAACAGATTGTAGATCTATGAATGTATATAACGTAACGGTACCCAAATTGCAACGAGTACCCAAATTGCACCTATTTAGCAAAAATAGCAGCGGAAATCTTACAAGATCTCCTAGAGACTAAACAATTTGTATTTTTATGATTTGATACTATACATGTCTTTCAAAATAGGTAAATATATTTAGATATACACAAAACGTTCACAGTATTTATCAACAGATGAAGTGTTTACTGAAAAGCAAATGTACTGAAACGTCGCCATGCGACGTCATCAAAATGTCATCTTTTAAAATTAGAAAATACAATATGTTTCAAGTATTCGTTTCTTAAAAAAGAAAAGTAGGCATGGACAAATATCCAATTGTTCAAAATATTTGAAAAAATAAACAAAAGCTCTGTTATTCGACTTTTGACGATGCGAATTTAAGCATGGATGCAATTTGGGTACTCCTCATTACAGAATCATTGATGGTTTGGAGGTTAGTTCAGACCAATTTTTCTATGATTCCATATGAATTGAAAATCAAATTGGTGTACCTATATAGTAAAGAAGGATACGGCTACAAAATAAACACAAAATGGAAACTTTTGTCTTAATCATAAAAAAACGTAGTTGAAAAAACTGTCAAAATAGGTGCAATTTGGGTACCGTCACGTTATGTATACAACAATAATATTTAGTCTCCTTTTAATTTACTGATAACAAAATCAATATTAATACCAATAAAACATTATTCAATGATCTAATCATTGTGTTGAATTGATAACCTTTTTTCTCCAATTCTTCGTCAATTTATCCCTTTCTGCACCCATTGTATAAAAAAAATTTAATCAACGTGTGGTTCGTTTGATCTCAGAACTTCATTGGTTAAAATCCGATTATGACGTCGAAATTTCTTGCTTTCCTCTGAAATTCCTATTGTGACGGCATGAAAAAAGGCGACCATGCCTGATGACGTCACATAGAAAGAACACGTCTTTTTGCAGATCATTCGAAAAGAAGGAATAAGTTTGCCTGCATAATGTTAGAAAATCATTAGAGAAACAGATTCCACCACCAAATCTCGTGTAATATGATATTTATCCACTCTTGACAGTTAAATTTTAAATATTTAAAATGCTCGGGCAAGCCTCGCGTTTTAAATTTGAAAATTTAACTGTCTCGAGTGGATAAATATCGTATTACACTCGATGCAGTGGTAGAATCTATATATATATACTATAACAGTGTTAAAAGTATTTTTTTAAAGAATAATGTTTTCTAATCATGTCAATAAAAATAATGTTATTTTGATTTATAACACATATATTTTAAATTTCAGATCAGTCTCTTACTAATTTACAAACACATGTACAGCATATAACATGTATATCAGAATGTACAGACGATATAAAGAAAATACAGGTACATTTTATATTGACAATTTTGATTTTAAAGAAAACCACTCACTTACTAATTTGTCATCGTGAAATATGATCATGATGTACTGTTTTCAAAAACAAAATTCTCCATTAAAATGTGCATGTCTTAATGCTTCTTAAATTTAGAAATAACTATTTAAGCACATCTGCTAGGCCAAGTATTCATTATTTTTTTTATGAAAATCAGTCTTTGGTTTTTATTTTAAAGATTGAGCTAAAGTGTTAATTGCAGAACTGTACGGCAAAGTAAGGTTTATATACAATAAACAGTTGGATAATAAGATTAAAATTGAACCAGAAAGTTTGTGTGACAAAAAGTTTTCATATTTGAAAAATGCACAGGGGCCATAATGTGAAACTACACACCTAATTGTGTATTGCTACCTCAGATCTACAGATATAAGTCAAATGACTGAAACTCACCCTAATATTAGAGTTTTTGCCTTTAAAAGATGATTTTAAGCTAATTTCTTAGTTTGATTTACCAAAAATCTGTAATGGATAGAAACATATGATGGAAATTTAAACATATATACAAGTATCAATATTCTATAGATATGTAAAACTATGCTATCATTATTTTACTCATAGTTGAAGGCTGTACAGTGACATATAGCCTTTAATTTCTGTGTCATTTAGTCTCTTGTAGAAGTTTATTTCATTGGCAATCATACCACAACTTCTTATTTTTATTATATTGATGAAAGATAATAGAAATAACAGGTGAGCAAATTCAGGCTCT